>CAXKVX010001584.1:0-174558 GCA_964058865.1 Eleocharis quinqueflora
CCGCGATCTGTTTCTTTAACTGTTTTTTACAACTTCTTTAAATTTTTGCTGTAAAAATTAAAATTACGAAATAAGTATGGATTATTTTTTACATTAGAGCATATTTGCAAAAATAAAATAAATTACAGCAACAAATAAAACATGATCAGCAAAAAATAATTTACATTTCACAAAAAGACAAATTTGAAAAAAAAACAATAATTTACATTTTATACAAGAACATATCTTCAAAAATACCTGTGAAATCAGTATGACTCGCAATAAATGCGTGTCAAATGGTAATAGCTGTGAATTTTCTTTTTAATTTATTTTGAAACCGTTTATGTCAGATCCTAAGACTGCATCTGCTATAAAAGATTACTTATAATAACAGTTGGTGCAAAAGATCAGCTATAAAAGGATACTTTTAATATCTATTGTTTTGTCAGATACGATATAAAAGTCTTTATTCAACTCATGTTAAATTTTTTTTTTGTAGCAGTGGCAGTACAGTACTGTCAAAAATCAAAGCGGGTGTGATGATAAATAGCCAATTATTAGGCGCCTACATCACATAATATCTAGAAGAAACTGAAATTTATTGCCAGTAGAAATCTAAGAGCATGTAAATTTGTCCGATAACATGCAACTTTATAAACGCAATTTAACATTTTTAAAGCTATCAATTTAAATATTTGATAATTGACTTTTTCAAACAAAAATAAATAGATGGATATTTTTGAGAGTGGAAGGAATTCAATTGATTGATCGATTGAATAAATAAATAATTAATTATTGAAACACCGCCGACCTAAATTATGGCTAATTAATTAGGAAATGGAATAATGACTAATGAGGATATCAGAAGGATAGGGAACCAAATCTGCTCGTATAATTCCTTTTTGTCTCTTGCTTGCTTCGATCTGGACCGTTCAAAACTCATCTAACGGTTAAAGCACTTGTCTTCTGAATCAAATCACAATTGTCCGTAACGATCGATCGATTCGTGACAGTCAGATCGAGCCAAACAGAATCCTACTCGCCTCAGATACGCAGCAGCAGATTCGAATCCGAAGGATAGATAGATCATATTCATAGATAGATGTGCAGTGCAGTGCATGGGCCCTACTGGCATTCTTCGCCAAATCAGAGAGCGACACTGTTCATCTGTTCTGTCGTGATGTTATGTAGCTGCAGCGTGTAGGGATATTCAAAGCAAAGGGGGTCACTGTCTGGGGCTAGGTAGCAATTCCGTCGTTTTCTGCAGATCAGATCACATAGCATAGCTGCCATAGCATCATTAGGGGCGCTTTCATAGCCCCAAAAGTTGACCCCCAGATCAGATCAGATCAAAATAACTGCAGGAACTCCACCTGTAACATTGACATTGTTTGGTGTTATTTTCATCGCATCGGAATTCGGACATACATAATTTTACGATTGATGATAAACAAAAATGGAGCTTAAACAAATAGAATTTGATTGAAACATCATGTTTTTCTATTAACACAAGTAAATGTCGACTTAATGATTCGAGGGGACAATATTTTATACTAAAATTTGAGTTTTTCAAATTCAAATAAAATTTTAGAGAATATTAAGTACTTGCTACTCCAAAATTGTGCAAATTTCAAAACGTCACTTCCAAAATCGATTTAGATAAACGCCGCGGCAAACTCTAGGTGTGCTCCTGAGTTGCGAAGGAAGGGGAAGGGAAGGAATGAAAGGGGAAGAGAACGGGGAGAGGGATTGATTTTTTACCCTCTAAATCGGAGGGAACTATTTTAACCAAAAATTAACGTGGGTGTCCCCTCCGCTCACCTCCGTTTCCTTCCTCCATTTTAGACTGAAAAGCAGGTGTATTTTTTTCTCCTCCCTTCACCTCCTCTACACCTCTCTGGAGCACAGTCTAATACCTTCTAACTTTGTCATTCTCATCCTATAATTAAAATTTTTAAAGATCTTTTTTTTTTGAAATCCTAAAATTCCCTCGTATCCTCTTCTTTCTTTCTTGTTCTTCCATAATTGGTATCCTTTCCTCCTACCTTCGCCTCAACCAAAGCAAATCTAGATCGCCTCTATCAGCGTGCCTCTCCTCCTGCCTCCGACCCGCCGGTATCCTCTCCTCTTACGTTTCCGCCTTGCCGTTCTCCTCTCACCAATCTCCTCTTCTAACATTCTTCTCTGCCGCTAGAGAACACCCTATTTGCCTATAATTATTTATAATTATGAAACGTGTCTGAAAATCTAGACCTTCATCTCACTATAACTACAATATTTGATACAATTACTATTTCAGCTCCATTTAAGTTCACTAGTGGACGGGTAGGTATGGCTGTCTTGAAATTTTTTCAAGAAATAGTTCAATTTCGGGTTCGTTTCGTTCACGAAACAAAATATTACTTCGTTCATTATTTCATTTTACAGCATTGTTTCGTCCATCGTTTCATTTGTTACGAAGCAAACGAAACACAAACTTTCGTGATATTTTGCATTATAATTTTTAAAGGAAATAAAAAAATTGTTTCGTTAACCGTTTCATTCTTATTCATACTGTCTGGTTTTCGTTTCGTTTCGTGGTGAACGAAAAAAATCGTTTGATTTTCGTTTGTCTACCACGAAACGTAAAACGAAAAAATTATATTGCGTAGGCAGAACTATGGACGGGTGATATGGCACAAATTTTCTTCAAAATAAAGACATTAGCATTAAGAAAAGGTCTTAGTAGCATTTTTTCTCCGTGAATATGTATGCAGTTTGATCATTGATTTGCACATGAACCACTCTGACATCTTACTTCTTGATGTGTCCTCTTATCGAGTGGAACCTTACATCAATGTGTTTGCTCCCTTCATGATGCACGAATTCTTGGCTAACTCGATTGCCGACTTGTTATCAACTCGGATTTCGATTGCTTCGTGTTGTGGGAGCTTCATTTCGTGCAGCAAGTTCCTCAACCAAATTGCATGGTTGACACAAAGTGATGTTGCCACGTACTCGACTTCGTAGGTTGATAATGTCATAATGGGTTGCTTCTTTGACATCCATGTGAAGGATGTGCCTTCCATGTAGAACGCAAATTCCGTGGTGCTTTTTCTATCATCTACGTTACCACACCAGCCAATATGTACATAACCTGCAAGTTTAAAATCATTAGCTTTCGAGTAGTCCAATCTGAGATCTTATGTCCCTTTAACATATCTTATGATTATTTTTGCTACTTTTCACTATGAGGTCTTCGGGTCCTCCATGAATATGCTGTTATACTTTATTGATTATGCGGAATTTAATTAAGACCATAACGTCTAACCTCCAGCCATTGCTTATGCAGAATTCTTGATGAGAATTTGAAATCACTAGACTGATGTGAACCCCGTCTCTTGATGGTGCGCCTCAGGGGATCAGTCCAGACCTTCTCTTCTCACTTAATCTCTCTCTAATAATCTGTTAGGAATAAAGAGGAGAGAGAAACCGGAAATAACACACTCACTCCTGCCATCAAGGAGAGATGTATTTAAATAACATCAGATAAGGGTGAGCCAGAAAGGTGCCTTAGGTGCCTTCTCATAAAAGGGTGCATAATCTGGACATAATCTGAACCGTCCATTAGCTTGATGAGATCACAACCATTAAATTAATTTTAAATTAATAAAATTAATTTACATTCTCCCACTTGATCTCATCACCCTTCGAATACTTTAACCCCTTAATCCATATGTTAAAATTGAATGAAACAAAATACAAGAATCATGGCGGTAAGTCCTCTTAATTAAGGCGAGTATTACCTTCCATGCATTACGTGTAATTTCTAACTTTCAATGTTAACCTTTATATGATGTTTTTAACTTGATGAATAAACCTTATGTTTATTCTAGGTCTTACTTTATGATGTATTTCTTATCCTTTGATATCAAAATAAAATCTGTGCACATTATCAACATAAAAGAAAACATCCAATATTTAATAACAATCTCATGAGTTTCATATATGTATCACACATAAATATAAATATATTTACATAACAGATCCTAATCCCATATTAATCACATGATCCTTGAATAACTTTGGTTGCATGCCTTTAGTCAAAGGATCAGCTAGCATATTTTCTGTGCGCACATTCTCAATGACCACTTTATTTTCCTTTATCCGCTCTCTTAATGCCAAATACTTTATGTCGATATGTTTATTTCGACTTCCACTTTTATTGTTCTTGGCCAAAAAGACAGCAGCTGTATTGTCGCACAGAATCCGCAAGGGTTTAGAAATAGAATTTATAATACTAATTCCAGATATGAAACTCTTTAACCAAACACCATGAGATGAAGCCTCAAAACACGCAACGAACTCTGCTTGCATAGTAGAAGTAGCAGTTAATGTCTGCTTGGCACTTCTCCATGACACAGCTCCACCGGCTAACATAAAAATGTATCCTGAAGTTGATTTACGAGAATCAAGACAGCCAGCATAGTCTGAATCTGAGTAGCCGAGTACCTCAAATTCATCAGTTCGTCGAAACATAAGCATATAATCTTTTGTACCTTGAAGATATCGCAAAACTTTCTTAGCAGCTTTCCAGTGGTCTAATCCCGGATTGCTCTGGTAGCGTCCCAACATTCCAACAGCAAAAGCAATGTCAGGCCTTGTACAAACTTGAGCATACATGATGCTCCCTACCGCAGAAGCATATGGAATGTTTGTCATCTGATTCCTTTCCAAGTCAGTCTTTGGACATTGATTCAAATTGAATTTGTCACCATACACAATGGGTGCAGGACTAGGTGAACAATCCTTCATTCTAAATCTTTCTAATACCTTATTAATATAGGCTTCTTGTGACAATCCAAGAATACATCGTTGTCTATCCCGCGTAATCTTTATGCCAATGACATACGATGCTTCACCCATATCCTTCATGTCAAAATTCTTAGAAAGATATTGTTTCACCTCCCGCAAAAATCCCATTGGCGGGAAGCTTGTTTCAAACCATATATAGATTTCTTTAACTTGCATACTAAATGCTCACTGTCTTTAGAGGAGAATCCTTCAGGTTGTCTCATGTATACCTGTTCCTCGAGATCTCCATTGAGAAATGCTGTTTTCACGTCCATTTGATGAAGCTCAAAATCAAAATGAGCCACTATAGCCAAAATCACACGAAGAGAATCCTTTTTCGATACAGGAGAAAATGTCTCCGTGTAATCAACACCTTCGCGTTGAGTAAATCCTTTGGCGACGAGTCTGGCCTTATAGCGTTCAATGTTACCTGATGAATCCTTCTTGGTCTTGTAAACCCATTTACAACCAATAGGTTTATAACCATCTGGTAACTCGACCAAATCCCAGACTTTATTTTGTGCCATAGAATTCATCTCTTCTTTCATGGCATCATACCATAATGTGGACTGTCTGCAATTCATTGCCTTTGAAAACGTTTCTGGATCATTCTCAACTACGATGTTAAAGTCAGATTCTTGAAGATAGATTTCATAATCACTAGCAATGGCCGATCTCTTTTCTCTATTAGATCGTCTTAATGTTGAATCAGGGCGTTCAACTTGACCTATTTCGGCTGATTGTGGAATTTCTTCGATTGGATTATTTGTGACATTTATAGGATTATCAACACTCATTGGGTCTGAAGAAGTGTCATTACCCAAATCCAAATTCGTACCAGAAGAAGAAGATATATCTGTATGATCAATTACTAAAGGTCTATCTCTCCCACTAATCTGATCATACTCAAGAAACTTGGCGTTTCTTGATTCCACAATCCTAGTCGTATGTGATGGACAATAGAACCTATAACCCTTAGACCCTTCAGGATATCCTATAAAAAATCCACTAATGGTCCTAGGATCTAATTTCCGTTCTTGCGGATTATACACTCTAACTTCAGACGGGCAACCCCATACGCGTACATGGTACAAACTCGGTTTCCAACCTTTAAATAACTCAAAAGGTGTTTTAGAAACAGCCTTGGTCGGAACTCTGTTTAATATGTACACAGCCGTCTTAAGTGCATCTATCCACAAAGATTTAGGAAGTTTGGAGCTGCTAATCATGCTCCGCACCATATCCAGCAATGTTCTATTTCTACGTTCCGCTACACCATTCTGATCAGGTGAACCTGGCATGGTGTATTGGGCAACTATCCCATTTTCCTCAAGGAACTTAGCGAACGGGCCTGGTGCTTGTCCATTTTCCGTATATCTACCATAGTACTCACCACCTCTATCCGATCTCACTATTTTTATTTGTTTTCCTGTTTGTTTCTCTACTTCTGCCTTAAATACTTTAAAGACATCCAACGCTTCATGCTTATTATGAAGCACATAGAGATACATGTATCGTGAGAAATCGTCAATAAAAGTAATGAAATATTTCTGACCATGAATATCAATATCTGGACTACATATGTCGGTATGAATTATTTCTAAAAGCTCGGTACTCCTTTTAGCACCTTTCTTTGACATGTTTGTTTGCTTTCCCTTTATGCAATCAATACAAGTCTGAAAATCAGTAAAATCCAGAGCATTAAGTACTCCTTCTTTTACTAATCGTTTAATTCGCTCTATGGAGATATGTCCTAATCTCCGGTGCCATAACATAGAAGAGTTATCATTCATCATGCAACGTTTATTACTAACATTCAAAGCATTATGGGAATTACTTAAAGATATTTGATAAAGACCATTATATAAATTACCAGTACCAATCACATCAGATTTATACAATAACTTAAAGTATGAATTCATAAACTGAAATGCATATCCATATGGTACAAGTCTTGATACAGATATCAAGTTTCTAGCGAAACTTGGCACATAAAAAGTCTTATTCAAATACAATACATATCCACTAGATAGGACTAATCTATATGTCCCTATAGATACTACGAGCGACTTCAACTTGTTTCCAGAATAGATGAACTGCTCATTTCCCACTGGTTTCCTATGGTCCAGAAACCCCTGCAAGGAATTAGAAATGTGAGTTGTTGAACCTGAATCAACCCACCACGAATCATGATGAACATCAGCCATATTAGATTCATAACAAACATTAGTAGAGAACATACCTTCCTTCTTCTTGTCGTTCTTTTCCAGCCAAGCCTTGTACTTCATACAATCCTTCTTCATGTGCCCTTTCTTCTTACAGAAATAACACTTCATGTCCTTCTTGATGTCAGGCTGAGGAGGGACTGAACCCTTGCCTTTGCCTTTCTGGTTGGACTTCTTGGACTGATTGCCATAGCCAGGAACTTTATTCTTGTTACTTGTTTCTGCTGCATGTTCTGCCATATGAGAACTCTCACCCTGCTCCATAATCAAACGGTTCTCCTCCTGAACACACATGACCATCAATTCATTTATGGACCATATCTGCTTATGTGTGTTGTAAGAGATCTTGAAAGGACCATATTGAACAGGAAGAGTATTCAGAATAAAGTAAACAAGAAACGACTCAGTAATCTCTACTTCCAGATTTTTCAGTTGAGCAACCATGTCTCTCATCTTCATTATGTGATCACGTACACCTTTAATACCAGTGAGCCTCTGTTGTGTCAACTTCATAATCAGTGTCATGGCATGTGCCTTCTCAGACGAAGCAAACTGTTCGTCGAGCGAAGCCAGCAAATCCTTTATATCTTGATGCTGACCAACAGAACCTCGAATCCCTGCAGAGAGTTTGGACTTTATGAAGTTGCAACACAAGCGGTTAGACCGCTCCCAACGTTCCCAAGCATCCCAAATCTCAGCAGGTGCGTCCAAATCAGGAACTTCTGGTTGGTCCAAACGGATAGCATCATCAATATCCATGCACCCCAGATGAAGGAGAACAGCCTCCTTCCATGCCTTATAGTTGTCACCTTTTAACTCAGGAATATCAGAATTTTTCATATCCAAACCAGCTACATAAAAGAAATTGTATTAATATGCTTATTCTAAATTAAGGCCAACAGAAACTTTAAATATAATTTACCAATGTAAACTATATAAAATTATGAATCATTCAACACAGAAATACTACCTGTGGGCAAAGCAATCTGCAATTGACTCATAATATCTAAATAATATAACTAGTTAATTATAAACCAATTCCTAATTCCTGTGGGCAGATTAGAAATCATAATTATCTATTATATTCTAATAAAATGTGTTAATAACAGTAAATATTCCTGTGGGATAATATTCCTATTACTAACACAAATTATTACAACTATGTTAATTACTGTTGTGATTTTAACAAATACTGCATATATAAATTAAAGACAATCAGAGATGCTGTGGCTACTCCCTAATTTCAATTAAATATACTAATCACTTAACATAATTACTGGATTAGATTGCATACAGAAACAAGAGATTAGGCCGAAAAACAGAAATCCATGCCAGAAAACAGAGATTCTTTCACTAAAACTGCGATTCCGGGAGATCCGACCGTTGGATCTTCCTGAAATTTTACTGGCACGTTCCTGAGACAATTGCGCACAAAAAATCTAGGGGGAACCCCGGATTCCGCTTAGATCGGCCCGATCTGACGGTCGGATTAAGAGTTATTCATGATTTAGTGAAAACAGCCCCAAAAATTATGGTAAATACCATCCAATATCCTTATTGGGTGTTTCTGGCTACTAGTCATCTTATTGGATATCCATTATTTTCGAATAAGATCCAATAAGCTTTATTATACCTTTAACAAAATGGCATAAGACTAGTATTCTGATTATCAAAAAATTTATATCAGAAACGGAATTCCAGAATCTCAAACCGGCCAAAAATCCATAATTCGAAAAATTCGAAAATTCCAGAAAAATTCCAGAAAAATTCTTGTATCCAATCATGCAAAACTAAATAACAATTAAGCAAGGCAGAGATTAACCTGCTCTGATACCAACTGTTATACTTTATTGATTATGCGGAATTTAATTAAGACCATAACGTCTAACCTCCAGCCATTGCTTATGCAGAATTCTTGATGAGAATCTGAAATCACTAGACTGATGTGAACCCCGTCTCTTGATGGTGCGCCTCAGGGGATCAGTCCAGACCTTCTCTTCTCACTTAATCTCTCTCTAATAATCTGTTAGGAATAAAGAGGAGAGAGAAACCGGAAATAACACACTCACTCCTGCCATCAAGGAGAGATGTATTTAAATAACATCAGATAAGGGTGAGCCAGAAAGGTGCCTTAGGTGCCTTCTCATAAAAGGGTGCATAATCTGGACATAATCTGAACCGTCCATTAGCTTGATGAGATCACAACCATTAAATTAATTTTAAATTAATAAAATTAATTTACATATGCTTGCCACACCGACAGCGAATGTAATATCCAACGTTGTGCAAGTTAAGTATCTCAACTATCAATCAGACTTCGGTACTAATTTGCATCAACAACATCTCCTCCCTCAAACTTAGAGAGTTTAGCACCGAGTTTCATCGGTGTTGCTACCTGATTGTTGTTGTCCATCCTGAACTTCTTCAAGATGTCTCTCGCGTATGCTTCTTGCAAGATAAAAATTCCCAAACAATCTTGTTTGATTGCGAGTCCGAGAAAGTATTTTATTAATTCGAGATTTTTCATTGCAAACTTGTTCTTCATCTCTGCTTTAAATTCTTCAACTAGCCTCGGGCTATTTTCCATGAATATCAAGTCATCCACATATAGTGCAACAATCAAGATTTTTCATTTCTTCTATTTCACATAAATAGCATGTTCTGATGGACATATGAATCCATGTTCCTCTCGTCATAGCCGATGAAAATAAGCTTCTTGCTTTTGTCTTCTAGTTTTGCCATTTTCGGATCTGGTACATGTGCATATGCCACGCTTCGAACACTCTCAAGTGACTCACGTTCGGCTTGTAGTCGCTTCATTGTTCTTGTGAAATCTTGTTTCCGGGCACATTGTGTGAACACCTACGCATTGAAATACTGCTGACCAGAACTCCTTCGGCATGTTCATAATTTTTAACATCTAACGAACCATGTCCATGATAGTCATGTTCTTCCTCTCAACAACTATGTTTGCTATGGAGTGTATGGTGTCATCAGGTATCTTCAGATTTCCTACTCCTCGCAGTAACCATTGAATTTGTTTGATAGGTATTCTCCAACCTTGTTCGATCTAAGTGCTCGAATCTTTTATCATGTGGACTTTTCAATCATGGCCTAGAAACTCTTGAAACTATGAAAGGCTTCGGATTTCTCAGGAAATATATCCAACACTTTCTTGAAAAATCATCAACGAAAGTGATCAAGTATCTCTTACCACTAAACAAACCATGTGTTATTGGTCCGCATATGTAAGTGTGTATCTAGGTCGAGTATCCGCTCTGCTCGGTATTGTGTTTTTTCGAAAGAGTTTATCGCATGTTTTCTGATCGCACACCCTTCGCAAAATTTCTTCTCAAATTGAATGCTTAGCAAACCTTGCACCGAGTTTTTCTTCACCATATCGCTGAGTCTGGCATATCCCAAATGTTCGAACCTCAGATGCCACAGCCATGCGTCATCATCCCGACTGATTTTCAGGCATTTCTCTTCCATTTTTCTCAAATTCAATTGAAACTTCTATTTTGGCCTGTTTCAATTCGAGCTGTCTTTTTCAAACTTGTCTCTTAGGTGCAAATTTTTATTCTTCATTAATACCGAGTAACCTTTTTCCATTAGTTAGCCTGCATTCAGTATATTACTTTTCATTTCGAGTATGTAGTACACATTCTCTGTGGTTCCTACTTTTCCTTTTTTGTACGAACTTACCATGCCTCGACCTTGTACCTTCACCTTCAATGCATCTTCGAACTAGACCGATCCTTCTATTTCGATCATCTCTTCGAACAGATGCTTGAGACCAGTCATGTGGTTACTAGCTCCTGTCTCTATGTACCACACTGTGTCACTTCCTGAATTCAAGTTGTTTTGTACCATGAGCATCATGTTGCCTTCGTCTTTCTCTTCGACTTCGGCTTAGTTTGCATTTCCATCTACCTTCTTCTCGGTCCAACATTCACTTGCATGGTGAATGTGCTTTCTGCAATTGCAGCAATCTACATTGGGCTTATTTTCTCGACCACCTCAGCCTCTACCTCGTCCTCGAGTGCTCTGGCTCGATTGGCCTTTTTCTCCTGCCTTGTCCTCGGCCACGACCACCTCCTCGGTCTCATTCTCATTGACCTTTCTACTGGGCATATATTGCCTTCTCGTCGGCAGTCTTTACTTGTAGAGCCTCTTCGGCTACTTCTTCTCTTTATTCTTTATATTTCTTCGTTGTTCGTGTGCAATGAGCGAGCCAGCGAGTTCATCTACTGTTAGCTCACTTAGGTGCTTCGACTCTGCTATCGCGCACACTATATTCTCGTAGGCTTCAGTCACCGACCGCAAAATTTTCTCCACTATCTAAATTTCTGTCAATGCTTCACCATTTCTCTTCAATTGATTAGCCACCACCTGCAATCTTGTGATGTAATTCGAGATGCTCTCTGTCTCCTTCATCATCATTAACTTCCATTGACCTCTCAGGGTTTGAAGTCGAACATGTTTCACTCGGTGAGCATCTTTGTATGTTGACTGCATTATTGTCCATGCCTTCTTCGGTGTGCTTGCACCAGCAATCTTCTCAAAATCAGCTTCGTCTACTTCTTGATATAGGATATAGAGTGTTGTTTTGCCTCTCATGCGCTTCTCCTTCAAATCCTTCAGCTGATTAATCGTGAGATTTTCTGTGTTTGTTGGCTCTTTATAGTCAGTGTCCACAATCTCTCATACATCATGTGCTCCAAACAATGCTTTTATTTGAATGCTCCACTTGTCGTAGTTGATTTTCATCGGCTTTAGCAACATCATGAATCCTAGTGAGCTATTTTCAAAATCAGTCATACGCTCTAATACTATTTTGTTGATCTTTAAACTTTACTTCACATGTGGATTTCACTTCTCTCACAACTTACTTAACACTGATGGCTAAAATCCTAAAACAATTTAAATGGATTTTAATTCGAAAGAGACAAGTTATCAGCCAAGTGGAGTAATTTATATTAAACAAAAATGTTTACAAGTTACAAAAATAGTTTGATATTACAAGTCTCATAAATTATAAAACGATACATAACATCTTTTTTTTATACTATGTTTGCATTGATAGCAACAGTCACGTAACTCATTTAATATGTATTGCTTAAACTTATTATTGCAAGCAACTTATTACTATTATATTATAGTATCATGTTTCTTTTTACTTATTTTGAATGGATGCTTTCTCAAGCGTAATATGCAACATTTTTTGGTCCTTTTGTTGAACTATTGGCAACAAACATCTGTTGCTTATTTTAATGCGATAATATGTACTATTATGATAGTTAATATGATAATTATTATCACATGATTACGATATATAATATAGGAAAATGTTCCGTCGATCTCAAGTTCGATCCCATCATCGATCTTCATTGGACGCGTTCAGTTGAGTTTTGACGAAAATTTATTTTACTTGATGATTGTTGTTTTCGTTATTATGCATGTTATTTTTATTATTGTGCATTTAATAACATGCATACCAATCAAAATACTTATGATTTATATGTTAAGTTCATTATGTTTTTTGTTTTATTTATGATTTATTATGTTTTCGTTATTATGCATTATGTTTTTGTTATTATGCATGTTATTTATATTATTTTATATGTTAATTACTTGTATGATAACAAAAACAACATGCATAATAACAAAAACAATTTTTAAAATCAATGCAACTCGATTCGTCCAGTCCGCATCGATGAGCGTAGCAATCCGCGTTGATGAGCGTAGCGACATTCGTTTTCGGTAGAGCGTCCGGTCAATTATATGCATAATAACAAAAACAACATGCATAATACAAAAAACAACATGCATTATAACAAACAGAACATGCAAACTGAATTCAACTGGACCTGTCATGTTGAGATTTATCGAGATCAATAAAGAGATCGATATATCAGCTTCGTATAATATATACAACAGTAGCACGATTAATTATAGAAAATATGAGGAAAAGTATATATAGGAAAATGAGAAGTTGAAGATTATAGTGTAAAACTAGTGTTCGTTAATTGTTACTTGTTAGTATATATAAAGGTTAAAAGGTTAAATGATGGACTAGTATAGCGGTTGCATTAGGAAATGGAGCATAAATTATGAATCTTGGAGTATTGGGTTGGGTGATGAACTGATGAATTGATGATTGTATCGAACTGAATTGAATTTGAAATTTTGAATTGATCCAATTCCAATTCCAATTTTGCATCCCCACCTGACCTGCTGACCTGGCTCCCTCGCTCCTCATCAAATCACTCTCCAGTCTCCTCTCTCTCCCGACACACAAGTCACAACAGAGAGAGAGAGAGAGAGAGAGAGAGAGAGCGCGCACAACATGGAGAGAGGTAGAGACGCTGCTCCTGCTCCTGCTCCTCCTGCTGTTTCTCCTCCTCCGGCGTCGGATATGAGCGGCGCCTCCACCTCCCGCCACTACCGAGGCGTGAGGATGCGCAAGTGGGGCAAGTGGGTGGCCGAGATCCGCGAGCCCAACAAACGCTCCCGCATCTGGCTCGGCTCCTACGCGTCCCCCGTCGCGGCCGCAAAAGCATACGACACCGCGGTTTTCTACCTGAGGGGTCGATCGGCGCGCCTCAATTTCCCCGGGGAGATAGAGGCGGAGCTCATGGTTTCAGTGGAGGGGGGAGGGGAAGGGGAAGGATTGTCGGCTGCGCTCATCAGAAAGAAGGCGACGGAGGTGGGGGCCCGCGTGGATGCCATGCATGCAGCCGGGATGGGGACGGCGGCCGAGAGGAGACAACCGCAGAAGCATCCGGAGCAGGAGGAGGCGAGGAGAGATGAGAATCGGATTCGGGTACGCAACAGGAACAGGCACCCCGATCTGAATCAGGCGCCAAGCCCCGATAGTTCGGATGAGGATTGAGGAGTAACAGTACAAAATTGATTAATGAGTTAATTAAGGAATTAACGAATTAATTGGAATGTAAAGTAATAGTAATTGTAATTGTTTGTTGGTTTGTTCTTTTGGCCATGTACTTTACTTGGGGTGTGCCGACTGCCGTGTTCGTTTCCTTCTTTTTAGTGTCTTTTCGTTTTTGTTTCATTACTTTGTCTGTCTGTGTCTGTGTCCGTGTCTGTGTCTGTGTCTGTTAAGATAAGGAAGAAGAAGAAGAAGAAGAGAGAGAGACATAACATAACATTAAGCCATTAACATACAGTGAAGTGAATTTGCGATGTCATTTGTTTGAGAGACAGCTAGGAGGGAGAGAGAGAACATGCAGGAGGGAGCAGCAAAGGAATGGAATGGAATGTCAGAGCTCATCAGCAACTGTGTTCTTGCCTTTGTTGCCTGTTGCCTTGCTGTCGTATTAATTAATTAATTAACTAACTAATTGTAATTCCATTGATTTCATGCACACAGAAGTCAGAACACACAAGAAAAAGCATCTTTTTACCTCCCTCTTTTCTCAGGAAGCTGTTCTTTCCTTCTCACATGACGACATGACGTGCTGCTCTATTTTTTACTACTTACCTTCCCTTGGTCGGTCGCTCTATAACTGCTCAGGCCTGACCGCCTGAGGTGTGCGAGAGGTGTCGATGCATATTTCATATTCGTTTGAAATTATTTTTATTTATATGTTATTTATATGGTAAAATTTGATTTAATTTAATTTTATTCTTATTCAATAAAATTATAAAGTAATAAACGGGTAACGAATAATACATATAATATTAATATATATATAATAATATAATATTTTTTAATTTTATAAATAAATTATATTTTACACAAATATATCTAAAATTAATATTTTTTACAAACAAAAGCACAATATTAGAGGATGATAAAATTATACTTATATTTTTTAAAAGAATTAAATGAGAGGATGATAAAATTAAATAAATAATTAGTTAGATGAATTTTGATAGAATTCAAGAGACAAACGTTTATATTTTGTTGAAAATTAAGAGTTTTATCGTGGAGAGGACAAATAATTAGATTGTCTCTTAAAAAACTTGAATTACTAAAAGATTAATTATTTTTAAAGATTTTAAAATAGAATATATATACTTATATTATTTTGTATTTACTCTAGCGGGTAACAAGTACGAAATAACACTTATATGTACTCTCATCCGTTTAGCTATCGAAAAAAATTCTTATTCATATCAATATCCGATAAATTAACGGAAAAAAATCTTATTCATACTCGTGTTATCGAATAAAATACGGATTGAATACAAGAGTAAAAAAGTTTCTTAACAGCTCTAGTGTGTGTCAAGTAATGTGTGCAGGCAGCCGCAGCTCAATTAGTTGTAATTCCTATGATTTGAATCTCCTACTAACTACTGATAGAAGAGAAGACTACATGCATACATGATAGGCTGCATGATTGATCGCCATAAAAAATCGACGGGCATGTCGGTGACATAATATATATGTGGTCGGTTAATAAATATCAATAACAATAAGTCAATAATAGAAGAAGAAGTGAATGCGACTATGCGAGTAGGAAGGAGCCGCTCTTTGGAGTTGGAGGGTTGGGAGAAAGGAATGGAATAAAAAATGTTAACAAACAAAACAAAACAAAAAAATTGCAAGTGTGAATAAGACGTGCTTGCTTGCCTCTCTCGGTCTCTCCCTCCTCGGTTGTGACTTGTGTGTGTCATCCATCATCCATGATACATTTGCAATTTATTATTATTATTATTAGTGATGGGAATCTCAGTGCTTAATGCTTATCTACCGTGTTGCCTCTTCTTTTACTTTATTTTTGCCATTCCATTCAATTCATGTAGCGGGTCATTGCCTCACTCCTTCCTTAATCTGTCATCACTTTCTTGCATTCTCACCGCTGCTACAGCGACAAGACTACTCGCACGGTGTTTTTTCTACAATACCAACGAATTTACAACGTAACAGTGCTGTCCGCTGACCATTTCGAAACCACGCATTATTCCGGAGATACGGATTCAAAAATCAATGCTTCTCATAATTACGGAATTACTCGAAAACTAAAGGCTTTCGGTGATCAACGGTGGTTGTGTCTCTCCGGAAGATCAAAAGCTATGGACCAAGGTAATTTAATTTTCAGATTAGAGGTTCTCTAGAAGATCTTGAGTTAATCAAGTTCTATCATCTTTTATTCATTTATTTGATAAGATATGTATGAATAAATTTTTTTGTTAGATTATCGAATATATGTATAGATAAGATTAATTCTTTGTTATCAAACGGATGAAAATGCGGACAAAGATTTTGTTTGTATATATTATTCGTCGTGATAAATTATATATATAAAAAAAGATAATTATGCTCTTTCAAATATAATTTTAGTCACAAAAAAAAAAAAATACTTGCATAGCATTGATTATTTGATTGTGATAGAAGAGCGGGTGCAGAGTATCCGGAAACCTTTTAGAAGTTTAGATGATGAGGCAAGTACTAAGAATAAACAATTACATCTGGGAGAACAGAGAACTTAGATAGCATTTGGCTTTAATTATTTGAGAATTGAGAATTGAGAATGGTACCTGTACAGCTGGTACGATGATGTGCAGCCTGCACATTTTCCAAATTGGTGGTTGCATTTACAATTACAATAAACATAATAACTCTCAAATTTATAATAATAATTTGAGAAACAGGCTGTTAGTCGGCTCAGATTATAACTTTATAGATAAGCTCTGCAACTTGCTTCTGTATATATTTGTTTTATCTTATAGATAGATAATAAACTATTGTCTGCCGCTAGTACAATTGTAGCTCGAATCATTTTAAGATTTAGCTCTTATAAAATATTATTTGTCGCTACTGCAATTGTACATACACAGTTTGAGGCTGCTAAAGACAGCAACAGCAACAGCAACCAATCGTTTCTACTGGTACATCTTGGGACAAAAATTAGATATTTTTTAAACTGGTACAGTTTCAATATAGCTAATTGAGTTATAGTACTTGTTGGAATTCGGTTGCACCTGTCTCTTAAAAGTTAAAATACATCCATTTGATAACTGAAAATATATTGTTTAAACTATAAATATTTAAAAATTAACATATATTTTCTGCACCATTTTTCATTCTCTCATTGAGGTTAAATATGATGCATATTCACCGTGAAAATATTAAGACTTAAACTGCCCAAGTTTTTGTGGCAAAATACTTCCATCAAGTTTTTTTGGCAGAAGACACAGTAGTCAAGCGGTAGCTAATTAGATTGATTTTAATGAGATTACTGGTTCAATATATTACTACAGAAACGAGCTATTATACCCATCAAATTTTATATTTGTTCTACAAAATATGTACTATTAAAAGAGTTAGTGACAATTTCGAAATTCAATTTAAAAATTTAATATCAGAACTTTACCAAAGGAAAATATAAAAGGCATATATTAAAATTTTAATATCAGAACAACGATCGAGTTGAACGGATTGGTCGAATTATATGAGCTGTGTGTACATTCTCTAAGAAATAGCAAAACTAGTTAACACAAAATATTGACCATTAGTAAACGAAACTGAAAATCCGAATTTAAATTTAGAAATCAAATACGGAGCACATATCATAATATCGTATATATATATATAGAGTCCGGCTAGCGTGCTTCCATAAGCACTTCGGGTGAAACGCTTACGGGTCAAATTTTAAAATCTAGCGTTCGAAATTTCGATTTAAATAGCTCATTAATTTATTTACATCATAATCTTATAGAATACTAAATTTTTTCATTTTTAGAATTTTCTAACTGTGTCTAATGATTTTTGAAAGAAGACCCTATTTGACATTGAAAATAAAGTATTTTTATTATTTTTTGGCCAACTTTTAAAAAATCATTAGACATAATTAGAAAATTCTAAAAATGGAAAATTTTTGTATTCTACAAGATTATGATGTAAATAAATTAATGAGCTATTTAAATCGAAATTTCGAACGCTAGATTTTAAAATTTGACCCGTAAGCGTTTCACCCGAAGTGCTTATGGAAGCACGCTAGCCGGACTCTATATATATATATTATATTTGTATTCGCTCCGCTTGCATTTCTAACACGGAAGGGGAGATTCGCAGCCCTGCGGACGCAAATTTGCGTTCGCAGGGTTTGGGAATCGTCCGATCGCATCATTTTTCGCGCACGCGATTGAAAAGTACGAAATTTAAAGAATTTGATTTGGAAAGTACGAATCTCAAAGCACATCGGACGGTTTTCGAAGGCTGCGAACGGATTTTGAGTTCGCAGAGCTGCGGATCTAACCCGAGTCGTTCTAACACAGACATTTGAATCATGACAATTAATAACTGTACAAATTCGCGGATGTATGTACGTACACTTGTCCCATGTTACTTTGCGCCTGCCCCTGTCAACTTAGACAGAAAATATACTTTACAAAAAAATAAAAAATTAGAAAATGAATTAGTTCGTAATTACAGTTTTATTCACGTTGTGTATCTCTTATCACGAATTACTTCTATTTTTTTAGCCGCACATTGTTTCCAAAGCAGTCGGGTAATCATAATTGATCATCTATTACTATATAAAAGAGAATATTCTCTTTGAAAACAGGTGGCAGAGGCGGATAGAGACTAATAAAGTTCGGACACTCAGATTGAAATCAATTCGGACATTTGCTCACAAAACTATCAATAAAAATTCATTTTCCATGAAAAACTAATTATAAATATACTAAAATTTCGCATTTATTTTAAATCAACCCCGAATACTTGCTCGAACTTGCCATTAATTAATAAGCCTCTAATTATAATGTTATGTATGTAGTATCTTCCAGTAAGGACTCTAAGAGCAAAGACCACAGGCGACAAAACAAAGGAAATCCTAGGCGGGGGAGGTCGCGCCGTCGGCCTCCCCCGTCTCCCTCTTTTACCTTCTCCATCCCCCCTCCTTCCATCCACCTCCTCTCCGTTTTTTTCTACCACCATCGAAATCAAAGTCGAGAGAGATTCGTTGCCGGAAAAGAGAGAGAGGAGGGAATTGCTCACTGGATTCTCCTAGTAGCCGTCTCTCGCTCGGACTCGGCATCACTTTCGCTCAAAGCTCTATGTCGTGAAGAACAAAAGGAGGGAAATCGAACTGCGGGTTTCTTCCAATAGCCACCTCTTGTTCCGACTCGGCCTCTTTTTTGACCCATTTTTTCCTCCTCTTCCCCATTATAACCGACTCCACCTAGAGTTGTGCTGAGACCCGCGGGGGTAAACCAGCCTGTGGATACGACCCGACCCGCCCCGTGGTCCAGATCCAACCCGACTCGTGGTTGGCGGGTCGGGTAGGCCAAAAATCTCCAGACCCGCCCGAACTCGTGCCCGACCAGCCCCAGACTCGACCCGTGTCCGACCCATGGACCCGCCAGACTCGACCCGTGGATCTGCCAGACACGACCCGTGGATCCACCTTAGACCCGACTCGACAGACCTGTGACAGAAAAATTCACCTTTATGTCACATCAAATTAAAAAAAAATCAAAAAATTTGAAAAAAACATATATATATTAAAATAATGTGCAGAAATTTTTGTTAAAATTTGAAAAAACCGACGAATCCTAACCCGACCCGCCTTGGTTTATCACGGGTCGGACTAGGGTTTTTGGGTTCGGACCCGTGGAGACCCGCCCCGTTGGACCCGCAGACCCGTTAAACCCGTGGATCCGCGCGAGTCAGATCCACGGGTACCCGACCAGCCCTATTTGTTATTCACTAACTCCACCACATGGATTTCTCCTCAACGATGAGCAATGATGGCGGTACTGAGCTCCAACTCGTCGTGGAGGCGGTCATGAGGAGAAAAGTCGAAACCCTAACTCTAGCTGGAGGAGATCTGTGACCTACAACCCCCAATAGAGCTGTAATGGGAAGGTGACTTTCATAGGTTTAGCAGCGGCTCCTCACAAATCCAGCAGGGCCATGTGGTGGTGTGAGCTTCTACAAGAACAAATGGATGAGATTTTACGACAAGAAGAGCCGGAGATCCGAGGTGTGCCGGTACTCACCCACATGAGGATACAAAACTAAATGCAAGTACATTGTAGTTGATTTTGTGATCCGTAGTAAAATTTTGAGTGCTTGACCCTCATTTTTGAAGAAAAATGGTGCTACAAGACCAACTTCGATGTACGAAGGATCGTGAAATGTATCCAAGATAGCTGATTGAGATATCTCGCGACAAACAGAGTATATCTTGGGAACCCGGTGAAGATTGGGAAGCATAATCTTCTCAGATTTTAGAGTCTTGTATCTTGTTGTTGCTTGTAGCTCTCTCTTTGTTGTTGTTGTTTCGTATTTTTTGTTGTTATTGTTGTGGTTTCGTGTATTTTCTTTCATTGTTTTTGTAATTCAAAATATCACATTTATGTAATCGTTATATATATGAAATTTGAGTAGCTTGACTCTGTCTTTTCTCAAAAAATTATAATGTTATGTCATGACTCGTCCATCCCCCGCGCAGGCACGCGTGTTGTATTTTATTTGTGTTTTTTTAAGTGAAACCCATGTTGATGTTGCACTCTTTGGAATCTTAGCAAACTAGTTGTTGGATATGGTAATAAACGTAATTAGACAATTCAGGAGGAGGATGGTATATATATGTATTATAGTACAAAAGCAAATTAATTAACTAATTAATTAAATAATTAATTCCACCAAGAAACACATAGACGTGGGAAATAGATAAGTTAGGCAGCCGGCCACCAACAAAACCCAACTTCACTCAAATTATAACATTTATATATATCTGATGTAAAATATTTTTGTTGTTTTTATTAAACGCAACTAATATGCAAATTCAAATATTTTCGTTAAACGCAACGAAAACACAAGGAATTCGTTACGTTTCGTTTTAACCGTTTCTTACGTCTATATGAAGTATATTAAATCATGCTATATAAGTTAGTAAATCATAGCCCTTTCACATTTCGAAGAGTAAAGTGTCTTTTAACTTCTTTATAGTCATAGATTTATACTGTCTTTTCAGTTCATTATAGAGCATTTTCATTCCGTCTCCTCCTAGAATACTTCGCGTCTCCGTCTCTTCTTCTCGAGGACATTGTGCATCATTCTCTCTCTCGTCTCTGAAGATAATTTCATCTTTCCTTTCTTTTCAGCTTTCTCTTAAGCTTGCTTTGTGCGCATTTCAAAGTTTGTACGTATCCAGTGCCCACAAAACTCTAAACACAATGTTCAATGTTCACTACTTATTAGTCCAAAATTGAAAATAATTACTTTGCAATTAGTCTAAAATTAGTTCACTGATCAATATTGATATTATTGCACTCTCAATTTGTTAAATATTCGCTTTTATTCTTTAGTTAATAGATTTTTGTGTGTTAGAATTTATGGTATAATCACTTATGAGTTGATTTAGTGTTTAAGAATTAGGGCTTAATTTATAATTTAGGATTTAAGATTTAGAAGTTTAAAAATATATATAAATGTTCAATGTTTTTTTAGAGATGTTCACTATTATAGTATTAGATGGACCAATTATAGTAATAAAAATATTTATTTTTATATAGTAATAGATGAACCAATTATAGTAATAGAAATGCTCACTTTTATATAATAATAGATGGACCAATTATAATAATGTTCAAATTTTAGAAAGTTATTTTAAATTACTATATATATACATTAGTGATATAATTTTTCTTTGAAACATATGGATCTAGAGAAGGCTAGACAAGTAGTCAATATCCTTTTCAGTTGTATCCACAAGTATAATATTTTTTATCCCGACTTACAGTCTGTGGCCAAGGATCTGAACTGGTTGACTTCAGCAAGAAAAAGTAAAAGAAAGCCAAACAAGGACAAGAGCAAGAGCACAAGAAAAGGTAAAAGGAAGCAACACAATCGCCCATAGAGAAGGGAGCAACACAGTGCAACAAGAAAAAAGGAAGCCAAACAAAGGCAGGGCAAAAAGAAGAGAAATGAGTGAAACTCTCAATCTGACAGTAAGAATTTCTGAAATTTAAATACAATTTTCGAAAATCAATATTAATTATTTATAAAATCTAATTTTAAAATACAATTCTAAAAACACAATAGTAAGAACATTCTTTATTTATTTCAGATTCAGTAGATTGGAGTTTGTGGGACTCTCAATTGGATGATCGAGATTTGGATGAGGATGAGCATGTGTTTGAATGAGGAAGTCGTGAGAGTGGGACCGAAGTCCTAATTTAGGAAGGAATTATATAAGTTTTATAGGATTTCTAACTCATTTTTTTTTTGTTTTGTTTCTATAGGACTTACGCGAGGTTTTTATTTGTCTAAACTCTGACTTTTTGTGGTGGAAAACAGGTTTTTTAGAGAAAGATGAGGATTATGGTGGAAAACTGTTAATGTTTAATGTAATGAAAACAGTTAATTTTAATGTTATGTACTTATGTTTTGATTTGTTGTCGATGTGGCTTTAATATTGATGTGAGTTTTTAAGGGTTTTTTTTTCTATTTTTCAAGATTTTTTTCATAATTTTTTTGGCTCTATTGTGCACCGTTATAGAAACTGTAAACGTTAAAAAATAATTGCATATTTTGAACATTTCTTACGTTTAACTAAATGCAACGTTCAACGCAAGAAAAAATCTTACGTTGATTATATGTAACGTAAAACGCAAGAGAATATTT
Organism: Eleocharis quinqueflora; assembly: GCA_964058865.1. NCBI lineage: Eukaryota > Viridiplantae > Streptophyta > Magnoliopsida > Poales > Cyperaceae > Eleocharis > Eleocharis quinqueflora. The sequence goes on from CAXKVX010001584.1 coordinate 22,645, forward strand.
TTGTATGCTCTTGAAATGCAACGTAAATACAAAAAAAAATTGCATGATCGTTTTGTGCGTTTGTCAGCTCTAGCTTATTTTTACGTGGTGCCATTGGGACGAATGGCGTGAATTAAATGGAGATGCAAAGGCCCATATTGATCTTAAAACAATTTGGGCTTGTCACCAAGACAAAAATGTTGGAAATCATTTTGCGCTTAATTCTAAATCGGCCCAAAATTGATCTTGCCTAACCCTCGAGAGTTCAGAATCAGAACTGATGGTCCCAAAATTGTTTGTCTCGAGTTCCAATTTCCAAACTTGCTCGTCATTAATTTCCAAATACCCCTAAAAGACAAGTGTTTGCTCAGTCACCAGTAGAGCTGTTAATGGGCCGATCTGGCCCTCGAATCTAGAGGGCCCAAATTCACTTTCTTAACTTCGGACCGAGCATTGTTCGATATGGGCTTAAAATTGGGCTTGAGTTCGTGTACGTCTAAATCGAATAAAATGGTATTCAAATCTTTTCATAAAGAAGGGTTGCTCAAGGAGGCGATAAACAAGCAAAAGAATGGAGTGATCCAAGCTACGAGGAAATTGAAAAGGCTATTTTTTGAGGTAAACTCTTTGTTGTGAGTGAATCTATTGGTAATCTTATTATGTATAATTATAGCCTCAAAACATAATCTTGAACATGCAGTTTACCAAGAAAATGTAATCACTTTTAAAATATCTGAAGTAGTTGAACTGCAACAAGTTTCTGGCTATTTCTGGCTAAGGTAGGTTACTGTTTTCACCATTTGATGCTGATTAATTTTACATTTTTCAGCATAGAAAATAATTATGGTGCAAAAACTGGTATAAGATGGAGATCTTCTCGCTTGGTAAAAGGTCTGTGTTTATTAGAGCTTTGTATCTAATTCATGTTTCTTTGTTTTATTTGCACTTGTGAAATAATTTAATTTCATGCTTGAACAAGTGATTGCTTGTTAATTATATGGTATGTCTTGTTCTGAGGTAAATTCATGGTACCATGCATCGAGTTTGAGCTACAATAATACAAGTGATTACTTGTTATTTATCAGGTATATCTTAGAATTGCAACAAAATACCAAGTTGCATTCAGAAAACTCAAATTAGTCTCAATGGCATGGTGCTTCAGCACATGCTTGCCATCCAAATTGAATCTCTTATCAAATCTTCAGCATTTAGAGTTAGATCCGAGGCTTTGTACCAATATGTAGTCTGATATCGATACTTTCAAGCTATGAATTCAAATTGATCTGCCTTTGTGTAAATTATAGAAAATCAAGTCCAAAAGAAAAGAAAAAATAACAGAAATTGTGCCTTTTTCTTCTGAATTCAATTCTGAATTCAAGTTTTATAATCAAAATTGAAAGCTTTTTGAATCTTTTTAAGTATCAAACCTTTCCAATCTTCATAACAAACATTTAAACTGTCTCAAATCGATCATCTAACTTGTTTTCATTCATTTGAATGCTTGTTTAGAACTGATTTAGGTCCGGTGCTCAACTAAACTCAAATTTGAATTGAACTGAACAAAAATTTGAAATTCTGAGCTGAGATTGATTTGAATAGCATTTGTGATGATTGCATGATGTTTATGCACATAATTGTGGACTTGCTTGATGATTAAAAAGTCAGATTAGCCACTGAAATCCAAACCAGCACTCAAAGTGACCAAATTATACTGAAATTGAACCAAATTCAACTTCATATAGTGAAAAACTGAAATAAATGCTTATTTGATGATGTTTGTTCTTGTAAATGCTTATTGTGCCCCAAAGAATTGAATTGAGCACTTGAAATTCAAAATCGAATCAGATTCTTGTTGTTTTGACCAAAATGCCATACAGAGTGAGTTAAATTCAATTAATCTGAAATTCAAACTGTGCTAAATCATTTAAACACTTGTTTGATGCCACCTAATGATCAGGAACCTTTCTGGACCATAATAAACTAAATTGAACCCTTGAAACTCAAATTAGAACCCAATTTTCACTATTTTGATTCAAAACTCCATTAAAAGTGAACTAAATCAAACAAAATTCAATTTAGGATGTGGAAAATCAAACTAAATCTTGCATGATGTTGTCTCTTGATGTTATTTATCAAATATGACATTACTTATTATCAAAATATAACAAAAATTACTTAATGATCCCAAAAATTCTTAATACTTGCAAAAATGAATATCGCTAAAACTAATTTAATACTTTATTGACTCATCTGAAATTTAAGTATATGCTAGGGGTCAATTTACTGTTGATTAAAACCTAATTTAATTGTAACCCCTAACATCATACTATCATGAAATATGCCTCGTTATTTTGATAAATTCGGTTCCATTTCCACTAAATATTGACTTTTTTTCATAAAATATGCATAATTTTTAATTCGTCAAGCAGACCAATTTCGTGCTTGAAATTGATTGATATGTGCGCGTTATCATTTCTCAATATACTTGACTTTGACGCTGGAAGAACATTTTAAAATTTGATATATAGTAAATAATAAATAGTACCAAATAAAAATAGGCAAATCAATGTCAACCTTTCCTTTGAATTAAACATGTAAAGTCAATTGGAGATGGTGCAACATTAGAGGTGTCAAACAAATTTAATTATTTTGGTGCATAATTCAAACAAACAGTGTCTAATGAAATGTTAGATTAGTGCAATCATATTCATATTCATACTCTTGACCCAAATTCAATAATTTGGGTCAAAACGTTAAAAACAATATTTAATAAATAATATATATAAATGTAGCATTTTCATTTCATTAAATAATAACAATTATATTTATATGTGAAATGAAATGGATGCCACATCCGAGGACCAATTGATCCCATGTGTTTATGTTATTACTTTTGGGAAAAACGATTCTTTCGCATTCAAAATTGAGGAAATTCTGAAAATACTATTCAAAAATGTTTTCTCTCTTATTTGTTATTCAGTAATTCTTATTCAATAATTCAGATAGTTCTCTTATTTATCATTATTTTTTTAGAAACAATAATATTCCTTGCAATATTCATCCTCATCTTCATCTTCAAGATTGACACAACTCTCCTCCCTCTCAGCCTTAACCTTTGATTTCTTCGGCGATCGTCGGATGATGTCATCTCGCGTCTCAAATCACAACTCTGCGAGCACGGACTGCGATAATTGAACTAGCAGAATAGAAACAACAAAAGAAAGTAACATGCTAAGTAGCAAAATGACGAATTCTCGAAAAAATAATTGAATGCTAAGGGAATAAAATGCAGGACATAGGAAAAAATAATCTAGATAACTTGAAGTGCACACAAAGTAATATTGAAGATAATATCTTCATCAAACCATATCTGAGTCAGAATCTGAATCTTATTATTTCTTTGATCTGCGTCGTACTCTCCGAGTTGATAAAAATCTTGTTCTCAAGCTTGGCTCGATTATCTTTGGATTCGTCATTAGTAAGATGGTAAATTTTTGAACTAGGTCGTTGATGATAGGCGATTGTCGGAGATACAACTTTACGCAAGCGCAAAGGTGGTTGATGATTGACAGTTGTTGGAGATACAACTCCACGCACGCGTGAAGGTGGTTGTCGAACTGTGCTCTGATACCACTTGACGTTGTCTCGCATCCCAAATCACAACTTCGCGAGGTCTGGCTACGATAACCGGTTTAGAGGAATAGAAAGAACAAGGAAAAGTAACATGCTAAGTAGCAAAAGAGCGAATTCTCGGTATTCTCTCACAAACTAAATTTCATTAAACAATACATGACATTACGTAATTGATACAAATGACTAGGGTCTCTTATATAGGTGACAAATGCCTTGGTCCTAAAGTAAACAATAACTGATAGAAATAATTGAAAGATACGGTAATTAAATGCTAAGGGAATCAAAGACAAAAAAATAGAAAAAAAATAATCTATATAACTTGGAGTGCGCACAAAGTAATCTTGGAGATAATTTCTTCATCAAATCATATCTGAGTCAGAATCTGAATATGATTACTTTGATCCGCGTCATCGGACTTCCTCTGAGAAATGCCACTCGACACCTCATCAGAGGTGAGGTGAGAGGACCAAAAAGGGTGCAATGGCGACGACTTGACAAGACATGCACCGAAACTGGTCCGATCTAGCGAAGGGAGGAGAGGTAGCAGTATGAGGGTCTGAAGGGGAGCCGAGAGCGAGTCAGTGAAGGGAAATAGAGAGGGGGTCGAGCTGCAACTGCTGCTATGAGGACATTAGAAGACACCATGAGAGAACAAATGACAAAGAGATGGAGACTATGATAGCATATGTGCAAGGAAGGGAGAATTGAGGTTCCATAACTCGGCTTTGGGGAGATTTGTTCCAAAGAGGAAGCAGAGAGGGATCAGAAGGTCAAGAGGGAGAGCAAGCTACTTGGTGGAATAAAGCAAAAAGGAAATGAGAACGACATAAGAAGGAGGGTTGCTGCAAGGGACATATTTGTGTTTACAAAAAAATGATAAATAAGAGAGCTATCTGCGTTTATGAGTGGCAGATATGAGAGAAAATATTTTCGAATGATATTTTCGGATTTTCCTAATTTTAGTTGGTAGATAACAAAAATTTTCTATTATTTTATATATTTTCAACACGCATTATCCAGAAAATATTATTTATTTAATTATCCCTCTTTCAAAATACTGAAATTGTACATGTAAATACGTAAAAAACGAACTAAAAAAAGAACGTAGAAGCTGACAAGGAAGGAAGAATTGAGGTTCCACAACTCGGCTTTGAAAAGATTTGTTCCAAAGAGGAAGCAGAGAGGGATCAGAAGGCCAAGGGGGAGAGCAACCTACTCGGTGGAATAAAGCAATGAGTAAATAAAAGAGCTATATGCGTTTATGAGTGACAGATATGGGAGAAAATATTTTCGGATTTTTCTAATTTTACTTGGCACATAACAAAAAATTTCTATTATTTTATATATTTTCAACACACATTACCCAGAAAATACAATTTATTTAATTATCCCTCTTTCAAAATACTGAAATTGTACATGTAATTACGTAAAAAAACGAACTAAAAAAAGAACGTAGAAGCTGACAATGAAAGAACAAATCTTTGTTTTCTAAAAAAGTAAAAACAAATCTTTGAAGCTAATATATAGTGTAATTAAATTATACTTAAATGAGGTACCTCGATGAAATGATTGCATGACAACATGCATTTTCAGATATTTTAACAGAAAATATGCGTCAATGTATGAATTCTGAAGGCCTTTTTTATTTTATGATGGTTGTTGCTTTTTTTTTTTATTAGCCCTCCTCTCGTGTCGTACTGATAGAATAAACAATATAATTAAACATTAAGGAATTTGCCTCCTTAAAAATAAAATATTTTATAAAGGGATCGACCGTTGGACCTTTTTGCTATGCGTCATCCGTGACGTCACCTCCCAAGATAACATCTTCACTAACTAATAAATTATCTAACTAATGAATGCGTTCATTTTATTTTTTGATCTTATTTTTTTCTATTGACAAAAATATTTCTCTCAATTTGCAATAAACAGTGCGATAAGACCGTGCGACCTGGGTACTATAGGGTGGACAATTTCGCGAGGTTTGACGGTCTTCATTTTTGTGGGACATCACAACTGTCCGCATACACTTCATGTTGAAGACATGTTACTTCTTTGAGGACATATTATTTTTAGTTCTTCATGATAATGTCGTAAGAATTGCATTGTTGCACACTTTCAATTTAGTTAACTTCGTGCGACTCGTATTTTCTAAATGTTGATTCTTAATTTTTAGAGACAAACAATATTGTTATGGTTCCAGAGAAGATGAGGTCGTACGAGCAAGCCAACATAGAAGTTGAAAATTTGTATCGTATAGAAAGACAAATATGTTATATTGTTATGTAGTTGAAAGACAAATACGCGCAGAAGATTGTAAAAGCATCTCTCCAAGCAAATATTGTTAATGTAACTAAATAACATGAACACATAATATTGAATATGTGACGAATAATTCACAAAAATGTGATAAACGCAGAAATAACATTTGTACAACATGCAAGTTAAATAATTTTTTCGTTCATAAAATCTCCCATTGCTTGACACGAGTAGGATTACTAGTTTCATAATAAATCATAATTTTACGAGCAGCCAATTCAGTGCGCCAACTTGTTAGTTGTGCGACATCTTTAATTAACAAATAAAAGAAAACATAATCAACAAAAAAATAAAAATAAAGGAACAATAGGGAGAAGACAACATCACAAAAGTTGTAAAATATTAATACTTAAAGTTTTAAGTGATTGGAAATATAGAGAGTCAACTTTATATGCACAATTTGAGACAACAATCATCAAATTGCTTTAATTAATGGCGTTAAATCTTATAAATTCATAATGAAAATATACCTAGCTAGAACAGCAAGGCAAATAGTATAGCATGGTGGATGCAGCCTTTTTACGGAAAATAGAAAGCACCCCACTTTCTATTTCTTCGCAAGAGCTTGGGTTGGTGCATAGTGCATTGCTGCTGCTGGTGGGTCCTTCATGCAAATATTAATCTATGCGAATTATTGTACCACTTGCTCTCTCTCTCTCTGTTTCTTTGTTTTAATAAAAATCTAACTTTGTTGTGCTCCCTGTGGTGTGGGCCCACAGGATTGTTTGGATGTGGCTTCTTCTCTAATTATTAATTAAAAGTGGGTTGTTTACTTGTTTGGATGTTTAAACTTAGAAACTACCTCAACCTCATAAGTCATACAATTAATACACCACTCATATATACACTTGTATACGATCCGCGTAGAGAGAAGAAATTCAACCAGAAAAAAACATTGCAAACGATACCTACGTACATCTGACACAGTGACATACACACACACCTTTTCATCTCTTTTTCAATAAGTTGAGTACACGAGAAGACGAAGAGAAGAAAGCATAAGAAGTACTAATAGAAAGACATGCATGTTGTCTAAGGGAAGAACAAAAAAAGAAACAAACTAAGGAAAGAAATCTAGTCGACAGCTATCCTTGATCCGTGTACTGTATTGTGCACAGATCGATCGTATGGTCTATCTCAACATCCTCTCTCAAGTTGACAATCGATTCTTCAAAGCACTTGATCAATACATCTGCAAGTTGTTCCTCGATTTCACGAATAAAAATGAGATGATCTTTTCTTCCGAGTTATATTTGATGAAAGGATAATGTTTCGTAGATACCACATTCGCTATTGATATCGATTTTATTATGCACATTTAGTTGAGTTATAATGCACATTATTTGAGTTATTATGCATGTTATACCATAATTATTTCAATACAAAAAATAACATGTATAACTATTTCATTACAAAAACTAACATGCATAATAACTCAAATAATGTGCACGATAACTCAACTAAAGGTGCATAATAAAATCGACAACATGTATAACAATTTCATTACAAAAAATAACATGCATAATAACTCAAAAAATGTGCATGATAACCCAACTAAATGTGCATAATAAAATCGATATCAATAGTTGGTATCAAATATGGTATCTACGTATCAGCTCCCTTGATGAAATGTCTGCCAATTTCATTGTGATTTGTTCGATCATGTTGTATTGAATTGTATGCTAACTCTATTGTTGAATTGTTATCAAATTAGTACCATTTCCTATTTAAAAGTAAACTTTATCTCAATCAAGAGTTTCCCTAGCCATAGATGTCCACACAGGCCTTTAGATGTCCCTCTAAACTCAACTTGTGCACTTGATAAAGGTACTATATTATGTTTCTTAATCCTCCAAGTGACAAGATTCCCTCCTACATGTTAACTATTCGGGGACTTAGATATAACTAAAACTTAATACGGAAGCGTGAACAATTCTAACAAAATCTTATGTCACTAAAAATCACAATTGACAATTTAAACAATTCAAAAATAGCACAAGAAAGCTCAAGAATTATAAAGAACGAGAGAGTAAGGATAAGAGAAAATGCAATACGTTATGTAATGTGTTTCGTCAAACTTAGGCATACTCTACGGGACTCGATATCACATCTGGTCTCAAATAAAATTAACACTATATCTCAAAGTGTATTCACGAAGCTCATCCAAAAAGCTCAAGACCATTGCAATTGACAATACAACTTGCAAGATATAACAAAACAAAAGATTCCTTAATGGAACTAACAACAAAGGTTTCTCCACGGAACAAAGTATCAAATTCTTGAATCAAACAAATTCTCAAAATTTACAACCTAACTTGCAAAGTATCACAAAAGATGATTAGATAATGGTTATCCTAAACTATTTTTAGCTCTATCAATGGTTGATGTTTGGATGCTTGTAGGAGAAGGTTTCAATGCTCTATAAGTGCTCTTGGATGCTTGTAGGAGAAGGTTTCAATGCTCTATAAGAGATGGACCCCAGACATTGGACTTCTAGAGCTCCATCCAGTGCCAAAATCAATACCATGCATTATGTCGAGTCTGGATCTCATTATAACTCCTTCAATAGTTTCTAGAAATGCCCTCCAATGCCTCTGCAGCTGACTTCAGGGCCCATCTCTTCAGAGTCTCATTATAACACTTTGCATCTCATTATAACGCCTTCCAATTCAATAGAACGCCTTCTTCATGTGTTAAAAAATGAGCCTCTAGGGAGTTTTGGTACTTAGTCAATTTTCTTGAGCTTTAGATGCCTGACTTATGAGTCCAGTTTCTCAGTAACTCGTTATAATGAGATGAGATTCGTTATAACACCTTCCAAGCCATTGTAATGACTTCATCATGCATTACAGTAACAAACCTCTCGGTTTTCTTATGTATTGCTCCTTGCACCTCTGTGCTTATCTTGACTTGTATAACATGTTTTTGACATTATCAAAGTTTAATTTGCATCTTTATAACATGCACACTCATTACTAAAGCTTGTGCAAAAAATTTCATCTTTATAACATGTTAGAGGGAATCTGGTCCAGGTCGGGTTGGACGGGGCTTTTTATTTCAAAATTTTATAAAAACTAAAAAAATTCAAATAAAATACCGAAAAATAAATGTCAAAATTTTAAAAACATAAAAGATGTTGAATTTGTTTAAAGTTTTTACAACTAAAAATAATATAAAATTTCAAATAAATTGTTAAAAATCTAAATGATATGAGATTAAAAAAGTTACCCTCCTTCTTTGTTCTGGGCTTGGGACTGACTATGTAAAATAACATAGGCGGAGTTCTAACTTTTCTTTTTGTTAGTAATCTTGAAAAAAGAATAATCTAAAAATCGAATGAAAATTTTAGAAATAAATACCTTGATGGCAAGATGTCATTGGTTATCGGGTTCAACTTGGGGTTCATCATTTCTTGCTATGTGATAATCTGCATGCTTTCTCATTACGCTGATGTCGTGCTAGACCTTGTAAATGTAAAATCTCATGCAATAGGTTACCTTACATGTTACCCTTACCAAATTACCGTCGGCATCTTTCGTTCGTTTGTAATAACGCCACCAATATACTACGTAAACGAGTGGCCTTCGATGCCGTATAATAATACCACCGTGATGAATCTAATTCATTTGATATTATTCTACAATTTGTAAAAAAACAAAAAGAATGTAACATAAAAAATGCAATTAAAAAAGACTATTACATATTAACATTAAAAAAATAAATTAATGAAAAACTAAACTAATTAAATGGAATTTGAACCTTTGAGCTTTGACAAATTTAGAATGATAAATTAGAACTATTTTTTGAATTTTTTTACTAATAAAATTAAGTTTGAGAATTTGAAAATACTAAATCAATTGAGAAGAGAAATAAGAGATTGAAAATTTGAGTTTTAGTGAATTATCCAATGAGTAAATAGCAAAATACTTTTTTTTTGAATTTTTGAATTGTTTTGGATTGTTTTTTATTTTTCTTTATTCCACCGATTTGATATGACTAAAGTTATTACTCCTAGGCTCCACACGTTTTTTATAATTTTTTACCAATTTTGTATGTTTTTATTTCTGATTTTTTTAATTGTTTCTTATTTTTGTGATTTTTTAATTCCATTGATTTGATAAATTTATATGATTTAAAGTGGTTTGATATCTTCATATGATTAAAGTGGTTATTTATTTTTTATTTATTTGTTATTTTTTTATTTTTACAATTTTTGGAATTGTTTTGAATTTATTTGAATTTTTTAAATTATAGAGATGTGTTTAATCTGAGTTGGTGGAGGGTTTATTTTGGTTAAGGATGAGTTATTCCGGGGTTAATAATGAGTTATTTCAGGCTAACAATGGTATTTTGGGTTTATGGTGGGTTAAGGATGAGTTATTTCCGGTTTTATGGCGGGTTAACGATGGGTTATTCTCTAGTTTATGGCAAATTAATGATGGGTTAGACGGGTCGGGCCGGGTCGTTCTCGGGCCGGTTTAACACGAGTTTTTTTCTAGCAAGGTTGACCACTACCCGTCTTTGGCCCCCAATTATTTTTTGGACAGATCCACATTGGTTTGCCCTCTGTTGGGGTCATGTTGGGTCGCAGCCTCGGGTTTCTCGGGCCGGATCGGACCATCTGGGTTTTGTTAGATCACTACTTATAGACTATGCTACTCGAATACTTCACGGTATTTTGTCGCACTGTATCGGATACGTATTTGATACTCGCATACTCCTTGGAATACGTATCCGATAAGCCATGTGGCGTATCCGATTATTTTATTCACTTTGACCGACGAATTTGATCTCTGATACGCCTCGATAGGTTTCGAAACTCAATGTGACAATTAAGTCTTGTAAAACGACTGATAATTTTTGTTATATCGCTAGAAAAAATTGTAAAACATGAAGAATGAAGGAGATTCGAACCCAAGACAAGACACACTATTAATTTTTTATTAATGTGTTTATTAAAATCTAATATTTTTTAACTAATTTTTAAATAAAATTTTATATATATATAGTAACATACATATCTAAGAACTTTTAAGATCGTCTTATCGTCGCATTTTTATCATATCCGATACGATCCTCGCAGGAGTGCAACATAACTTATAGATATTAGGAGGATACTTAACTAGATAAGGTATTAAAACCCATCTATTTATATATATTCGGATCCATGATCCATAGAAAAATTCACCGACAGATGTAAATGTAATTTTTGTGTGTCGTGTAACGAGTCCGTATTTATTATTGGGGATTTCGATCGTCAGATTTTCACGTAGACAAATGTACGGTAATGTACGAAATCCAATGTATTATATATTTCATCCGTTAGATAAAAAATAAACGATCAGATCGAAGAAAAACATCGCGCTGTTATTCCCTAGAATAACAACAGATATGAATTCGTCGTGTAACACGTTTGGGCTGGTTTAGTGTTGTGCTAGACGGGCCGGGCCGGGACCCGAGATGAACAGTTACGGGTCCCACGGGTCCGGTCAACTCACGGACGGCGGGGGTCAACGGGTTTTCACGGGCGGGTTCCGACGGGCGCGTTCGGAAAAATTTCCGAAAGCCCGCCCTTGACCCGGGACGGGACCCTCGGACGCGGGTTTTTGAACCAATTTTTGTTTAAAAAATAAAAAAATTATTTAAAAAAACAGAATTTTTTTTAAATCTGGGAAATTGAGAAAATGAGGTAAAAAACATTTAAAAATTAAAAAAAATGCCAAAATGAGTTAAAAATTTAATTGAAAATCGGGAAAATTAAGTATTAAATATGGAAAAAAAATATATATATATATTAATTTTATTAAGAAAAAAATTTAAAGATATAAAAAATGGTTTAAAAACTTGAAAATCGGATTAATTAATTAAAAACTCTTGAGAAACATAAAAAATCACAAGAAAGGAATTAAAAATTAGATTAAAATTCGAAAAAATAAATATTAAATCTGGAAAAAAATAATTTAATTTTTAATATGAAGAAAATTTAAAGATATCATAAAATTTTAAAAAGGCATAAAAATAGGAATAAAATATGAAACTATTTGAAAGCATGTAAACTAATAAAAGATGTGAATTGTGATTTGTGAATGAAGAAGTGAAGAGTATATTTCTTTTAAAAATTATGAGTTTAAAAATGTGAATTTTTTTAATTAGAAACATATTTTTTATTAGCACACTTTGTATTAAAAAGGATGCAAAATCGGAAAAAAAAATATGAACTATTTTTTCAATAATGTAACTTCTTAAGCAAATTACTTCAAAAAAAAAGTTACTCTCCTCCTTTATTCCGGGCTTGAGACCGGCTATGTTATTATTTTTTCATGTTAAAAAAATAACATAGGCGGAGTTCTAACTTTTTTTTTTGTTAGTAAAGATTTAGATGAAGTAAAAAATATTTAATGATTAGGAAAAAATTGAATAATGAAATATTCAAACCAAATTTATATTTGTAGATCGTTGAATCGTCTCATATACCAAAGCTCGTCATCTCCATGGGGGTCAAATTCATCGTCCGTATTATTTTCCGTGGTATCGGTACTCTCTTGATTATCAACACCGTCCATATTCTCTTCTTGATATAGAAGGCCAAAGCCTTGTAGATGATCATCCGCATCAATCCAATCCTTTAGACATACGAGTCGCTCAAAAACTTTTGCCCCCAACCGGCTCCTTTTATTCAAAAGAAAAAGAAATAAGTGAAAAATGAATAATTATGAAAATAAATAAGAAGTAAATAAGAAGTAAATAAGCACCTTTCATTTCGTCATACACCTTGGATCAAAATCCAACGGTCCAAATCGCATCCCTCCAAAAAAAATTCAAAATTTGTGGGTCTGTGCGGGTCGGGCGGGTCCCGTCACGGGTCACGGGTCACGACGGGTGCGACGGGTGCGGGTCGGGCGGGTTCTGACGCGGGTCTGACACGGGCGGGTCTAATACGGGTCGAGTTGGGAACCGGGGGAAAAACCCGCCCTTGACCCGTCACGGGTTTGACCCGCGGGTTTCGACCCGTCTGGCAGACGGGCGGGTTTGGGACCCGGCGGACACGGGCGGGTCGTAACGGGCGGGACCCGGCGCGGGTTTAGCACAACACTAGGCTGGTTACATGTAAAGTTTATTTTATTTGATTTATGGTACCAAGTTGAAGCAAAGGTAACAGAAGACTATGCTCCCATAGCCGTAGGCATAGCTGCCGCGCGCATAGCCAATTAGCCATAGCCACATATCAAAACATATTCAAATCCTTAAATCCCTAAAACAAATGAAAAAATAAATAAATGATCCATGCAGGTACGGAGCAAAAGGAGCACAACATTAAAATGGAAAGTGGCATGGCATTCCGAATCCGAATCTACCACGTATTTATCTGTGACATGCTTCCAGTAATCAATCGTGTTGCTTCTTCATATACAATCTACATAAAACATTTATCTAAAGCAGCTTGGTTGGTGACAAGTGACAACACAGACTTAAGGTCATAGTGTCATGCCACAACCAGCAATAAACTATAAATAATTCCTGGCAAGTGTTAGCGGTTCTTTTTATTTATTTGAAAAAGGTGCAACTGGGTAAACCAAAGGGGACATGATCTCGCTTGCTTTAGCTACATTATACCTAGTACTTACAAACATATATATATATATATATGTATATATGTATATATATATATATATATATATAGCAATCAAAACATGGAAACGGATCAGCTGTCGTTATTTCGATGCCAGCCCGTTATTATTGAATGGCTGACAAGTAGACTTCACAAAATAATGAACTTTCTGAATCAAATCACAGCCGTCCAAATTGAAGGCAGCGGCTCAGATTCAATAACAGCGAATAATGACAGGAAAATAATGACAGCAGATACGGATCCATCAAAACATATATGCCTTTGTGGAAATGATTCGATTTCCTATAATTTTCATTCGAATTTTAAAAATATTTTTAGCATAAGTATTAGCCTTTGATCTAATGGTTAAAAGTTATGTTATTTGTGTGGAAGACGGGTGTTTCAAGTTCTGGGATCAAACTGTTTGAAGAAACTTTTAAGTTATTTTTTTTTTAAAAAAAAAAAAGAGGACGTATGAGCTCGTTCAATTGAAAAATATATATAGTTTAGTATACATTTAATTACAAGTACGTCAAATTATTATGATACATATTTTTCAAATTATATTTAAATTAAAAAGTAAAGTCAACTTTTTAAGTTGGGGTAATGCCACCATAACCCCTCAAACTATTGAATTGTGACAAGTTGGTCTCAAATTTTTAATTTGGACAAACTCCGAAAGAGTGAATTTATTTTTCGTGTGAGATGAGAATAAACAATTTCAATGTACATTTTACACTTTTAAATACATGAATATTTTTATTTTTATTTTTATATAGTTTGTTAATTTAAATTTTGTCAAAAATAATAAAAATCCTCCTACTTGTGTGCATTTTGCATTTATTATTGTCAATTATGTTCTAGAAGTCTAGAACACTTGATTGTCCACTTAGAAAGAGAATCAACATTGATAATATCGTTTGGGTTTCTAAGTCATAAGGACCTAAATGAATAATTCCCATCTCTCAAAACATATATGCCAAACATTTCGTATATTGATACTAAATTAGTATATTTGATGAGAATTCATATATGCCAAATATATTTATATAAGCAGTTTGCATTTATTGTTTTCAATTAGTATTGTAATTCAATTATATTCTAAATTCAATTGTCTCTTATGATGATAATTCACTCTGTTGTGTCTAACAATGTCTTCATATTTGTCGATTTACAAAATCATCTTGAATTTTACCGTATTTGTGTGTTTTAAGTTTTGTTGCAGAGATTATATTGCAAAATTGGAGAATTGAACATGCAACATAAATTGAAAGTACAACGTAGGCATGTGGAATTGTTATCAAGAAGGTTTAGATAGGTCTTAATTAATTAATTAATTAATTAATTTGTAAATTTGGTTTGTTTGGCATAATTGAGCTTGAGAAACCTCATTTATAGAACTCAATCGTTATAACAGTTGCCAACTGTTATAACGATTAGCTCTTGTGTTCAATTTCGAGACATCCCCAGTTCTGTATCACCCTTCCAGATCCAACCGTTATATAACCGATAGGTGGGGGATGAGGGCAATAATTGAATGTAATGAACCATACAATGAAATCTTGGTCCAAGCCTTTTATGCAAATCTTAAGATCACCAAGGAACCGTTCGGGTTTAAGACATATGTATGTGGAAAAGAAATTCTCATTACCTTATCATCATTGGTTGGTTGGCTAAATCTCCCTAATGAGGGTAAGGAGATTTACTTGAATCGTGGTTGGCCAAATGAATCCGAAGAGACTCATGACCAATATCTAGAGTGGTTTCGTGTTCTCCATGTAGCCCTTGGTAAAAGACTCTTTTATTCGACCAAATTACATGCCCTTCATCGCCTTGCCTGCATGTTTCTTCACCATATTGTAACTCCTAAGGGCAGGATCAAAACTAATATTGAATACAATGGGACATTCTATCTTCGCCAATTGCTTGAGGGCACCCGAACCTTCAACATACCTTTTGTGATAATTAAGCATATGATAACCGCTTGCAAGAACACCCAAAGAATTCTTTCCTATGAAAACCTCATACACAAAATCCTTAAGGCAAATGAGGTAGTGCTTCCCAACAATCTTGATCTCACCGAACCAATCAACCTATGGACCAAATTGGATGCTCATGGATGGGTAAGTACTTACACCGATTTGGGATATGGTCGTACACCCGGGACTAGAGAACAAGTCTTTCGTCCAAATGCCGAAGACAAAAACATTTGGCTTGGCCTTCCCGACGTTCGAGTCAATCAATATTGTGATCCAAGTAACCCTATTCCACCATCCCCACCTCATGCATCGTCTTCGGCTTACACCACTCCTCAATACTCCCAAGAATTTCAACAAGCCATTATTATGGCTTTAGGTGAGCTTCGCACTACATGTAATGGGATCAATACCAAGTGCAATCGCATTAAGTCGAATCAAAATGAGTTTTGTGCATGGGCAAAAGGTCAATTCTCTACCCTCTACGACTCACACCTTGACCTCCAATCTCGCTACTACGAACGTTTCGGGTACAATGACGAAGATGGAGATACCTATGCACCGACACCTCACGACAGTGATGATGATGGCGACGACGATGGTGGTGATGATGTTATTGGTGACGCCATGGAGACTTAGGCCACGCATATCGTATCATGTTATTTAGGTTTTCGATCTATTTTTGTTGTTGTTGTTGGAACAATGTATGCTTTCTAAAACAATGTGGTTGTGTTTCTTTATGTTGCTATGCATTTTGTGATTGTCGGACCTATTTGCTTATCTATGTTTGCTTATCTTTTTGCTTCATTCTCTATATATGCCTTTATATGTGCAACTTGTCAAAATATGCCACAGTTGAGGGGGAGCATTAGTGTGTATGTGTGGTTCAATTGTTTCAAAATCCATATGCTTAGATTGAGGGGGAGAAAAATTGAAAGTATTTGATGATTATATTTCAACATATAAGAGCATTGACTAAGTGGGGAGATTTCACTCCAAATTTAATTTAATCTTTTGCTCGATTTTCAAAAAGGGGGAGAAGTAATATGTGCTTTAATTGTGATATACATGCACATATAATCGCAAGTTTTGCAAATTGACAAAATGGGGAGATTGTTGTGTCTCACAATGTCTTTATATTTGTCGATTTGCAAAACCATTTTGAATTTTATTGTGTTTGTGTGTTTTAAGTTTTGTTGCAGGAACTATATTACAAAATTGGAGAATTGGACATGCAACAAATTGAAAGTACAACGTGAGCATGTGGAACTGTTATCAAGAAGGTTTAGATAGGTCTTAATTAATTAATTTGTAAATTTGGTTTGTTTGGCGTAATTGAGCTTGAGAAACCTCATTTTCAGAACTCAACCGTTATAACGGTTAGCTCTTGTGTTCAATTCCGAGACATGCCCAGTTTTGTATCACCCTTCCAGTTCCAACTGTTATAACGGTTGGTTCAATTGACCAATTTCTGAATTTCCCATATTCCAAATTGTGTTCCAGATCTAACCGTTATATAATGGTCTGTAACCGTTATAACGATTAGTACATTTAATAAATTTCCAGAATATTTCTTTGGCTTCCAGAACCAAGCATTATATAACAGTTTACAACCGTTAAGTAACGGTTAGTTAATCTGCCTTCTGACCCTCGGGACTTTTGGTCTAACCATTATAACGGTTAAACTCGAAATACCATGTTTTGGAAAGAATTTGGCTGCTGGTTTATATAAGACCTCATCTTTCTTGCTAAATCTATCTTTCTTTTGCCAAAATTCAAACCCTTGCTGCAGCCGCCATTGCTAAACCTAAAATAAGCTTCTAAACTCTCAAAAATTCTCAAGCTTAATTAATCTAAATTAGCCAAATACTTGTGAGATTTGAGAGATCATTGTATTTCTTCTTGCTTTCGCTATTGTGCATGTTCAACGGGTCTAGTCTCTAGCATCCATGTGTAAATAGCTAGATCTCGACCTTTGTAAAGAATATTGTTTGGTGCAAGTGCAAACAGCTCGATCTCGTTACCAAGTCAGGAGATCGGGAGTCCCGGAGAGTGACGTGCATAATTTGAGGGGGGGGGGGGGCTTCATTCTCTTATTAAGGAGAAGCTTATTTGATAAGAATTTCATTTTAACATTCTTTTGCTCGATTTATGTGTCTCTTACATTAATTCATGTAAGAACACTCATGGTTTTGTAAATAGTCAAAATGGTGAAATTGTTGTACTTAGCAATTTATTTGATTTGTTGATTTTCAAAACAAACTAGAATTTTCACTATTTCTCTATTGAAAATTTGCATGTAATGCTTTGAGAAAAAAAATATAGAGCTTGTTACTACCTTTCCAATGCTTTAAAGAACGAAAAAATAAGAGCTACATGTCAAAAGTTATGTCAATTTCAAGATTTGAAGAAAAACAATTTTGTTCAGAAAAATGACATATTCATTGGCAAAACGATATATCGATTGTCAAAATGATATATTGATTTATATAATGATATATCGACTTAAAAACTGCTTCGCAATCATATTTTGACCGAGAGGAGCATTATGGACTATTCTGGTACCAATTGGGATAATAATATATCGATCATGCCTATCCATATATCGATTTACTACTCATGATGCTCATTTTATTGATCAGAGGCTATTTAAGGGTTCTTCTCCCACTTCTGAAGCATCAAGTCATTCCCAAACTCTCTCAAACACTTCTCAAGCATTCACCAAATTTTTTATGATCTAGAGAAGAGCTCCAAACTAGCTAAACCCATTGATTGCTCTAGAATCTTTGATTTTCTTTAAGAAACCTCAACAATTTTCAAATTCTCTATTTCCACAAACCTTGTTAATCCAGGTACATTGGTTCCAAGGCCAAGATCATTTCAGGAGTGCTACGAACATCTTCGTTGTTGTTGATACGCGCATGATCATTTGTAGTTGAGTAGTATGATTTCAAGTACCAAGATCATTTCAAGAGAGTGCTATGAACATCTTCATGGTTGTTGATCTGTTTGTGATCATTTGTAGTTGAGTAATTTGATTCTAAGTGTTAATATCTTATGGAAAGATAGTGCAATAATCTTCTTCTTCTTTGTTAGATCCTTTGGTTATTGTTTTGTTCAGGTCCAAGGTAGCTCATTTGTTGTGAGGGCCATTGAATTCGACTTTTTAGAACTCTTTTGTTTAGTGATCTTTGTGGTTCGGAGGTGGTACTAGATGTATCGCGGATGTAGGCAAGTTCAACAATCGAACCACGTTATATCTTGTGATTTGACTCTATATCTTTCTCATTCTCTCTCTTTATTATCTTTCTTATTATTAATTGCACAATTCAATTGCTTGCTCTTTAATTGCTATATTTGTTGAATTGAATTGCTTAAATTGTGCCTTAACCCAAATTTTGAACAGTGATTGCTAGTGGTATGATATTTGATTGTCCATTTGTTGTAAGTGATCGTGAGACAGAGTTGTATTTGCTACATTATGGTACAATGTAAGCAATCCAATCTTGTTATTGTATAAAGGCGCAATAAATTTCAGAGTGTAGAATCATCAATAATCAAACTCTGTTAAAATTCATGTATTCTTTCTATTCTTTTTTTTATTAGCTTTATTTCTTGATTGTTTTTTCTCCCTCCTTTTTTTTTTTTACTTCGCTAGATTTGTAGTTAAGAGTTGCTTAAAATTACAATCTAGATTCTTGTTTAAAAAATATTACTTCACATAACAAAATTGCAATTTCTCATACCCGTATGATGTAGTGACCAATTGCCACAAAATGCACCCAGCACAGCAACCCGCTACGCAAAATAACACTGAAATTGCCACAAGAGATTCTAGAGTTCAGGGGTGGGGTCCATTAGAAAAAAGCTTAAAGCAGATAGTGTTGCAGTGTTATCTTCCAATTTCCAAAGTTGGAAGTGTTTCAAGTTTGAAGGTAACCCTACCTTTTCTCCTCTCCTCAATTGTAGTTTTGACAAATAACGCGACGTGACAATTGACAAATTGAGGTTTAAATGCTTGCATTGCATAGCTAAAAAGCCTAAAATGCATATTTAAAAATTGTCAAGTAAAAGCAGAGACGATCGAAAGTAGTTAAAATGCATATTTAAAAATGCCCCAAAGAATGAGGGCTTTGTTACAAAAGGGTCGGTGCAATTATTATTTACTAAACCTTTGCACAAATCCAAGCATCTGACGTCGCTTTCTGATATTTTTTGTATGCAACAGAAAAGGAACTATTAGTGCCTTTTCAATTTGGTTTGTGGATTGTGGTGCTTTCTAACAATAACAAGGCAAAGTTTCTCCTCTTTCTTCTCTTTCTTCCTTGCCTTGTAATGGAAATAATGGCATCTTGTTATTAAGCTGATAACAAATTAACAACCAGTTTGGAAATATTTCTGTTCAGATAGTGAAAAAGAATTTGGACCAAGTTAGAAAAAGAGACAAGAACGCCATTAATTAATTAATTAATCAAGGACAAAATTACACATACACCCCTAGAAAACTAGAAAACTCAGTTTCTTTTCTGTCAACCAAATCATAATAGTTGTAAGGATGCCAAAGCACTTAGAGCTATGAATTATTGTAAGTTCAACTGATGTAGATACAAGTTAGTGTATATATCGGTATTTTATCTTCTAGTTGGTGGCTCCTAATTGCATGCCTAATTAGTAAAGTCATACATGCATCCATAAAAATATTCAACTGGTATTCTGGTAAGTTTTTAGAAAGCAAATATGATTTGAAAGTGAGGCCAGATTCTTCATTTGTTTTGTCCCATTTTATTTCCATATATATAATTGATGAAAGAACATTAACTTTATTCTAGCAAAAAGAAAAAAAATAAAGAAAAGAGATATAATTCAGCCAAACAAAAACCCAATAAAAAAGTGTCTATTATTTCTCAGCAGTCAACAGTATCAAGTTGTAAGTTGTAACATCACATAACTGTGAGGTTGTATTGGAGCTGTTCTGTATCCTGTATCATATCCTGTATCCTGTATCATGTATGTATTGTTTCCCTACTTCCAAAAGCAAAAGTGCGGAATCAATCAATCAAAGATGGAAAAGTACATGTACAGAGACTGGAGAGTTGGGTGTGTTTAGAAATGGAGAGGAGAGATGCGCATCAACTTCCAAAGAAATTTTTTATAGAAGGCCAACAAACAAACTTTTTCAACTGATAGGATCAAAGGCACCATAAAATTTCACAGAGAGTCAAAGACATAATTATTACTTGCGCTCCTATATTATTTCATTTTTTTCCAACTCCCGTACATTTCTTTAAAGATTTCAGAACAAATTTTACATTTTAGAAGCGCAAGTATTAGTTGCGCATTTGACCCTCTGTAATATTTTTAGAGATCCTTTATCCTATCTTTAAAACAATTGTTTCTTTTGTCCTTTATGAAAAAAGTTCCATTCCAAATTCAAAAATTAGAAATGCGATGGATAAAGTGAATACGCAACGAAACACGTATACTTGCAGCCGATGCACTGCAACCCCAATTAACGAATGTAATATTATAAACTTTTCTTCTCAAATACACAATTCTATCTTCTAACACTTATTAAAGGTTTGAATTTATTTCAACTCAGGTAATTAGAACTGAACATGTCACGAAGAGACGGAGTTTGATTAATTAGAAAATGCATGTATTGTGTTAAATTTTATGTATTGAATTATTATAATTATTCGTGTTATGTGTTTGTGTTTTATTTGTTCGAACAATGACATGTTTTGTGTTTGTGTGATTAAATGTATCATTTTATTGATTTTGATTAGTTATATTTTCAATTTGAGTGAATCTTAGTGGGGGGAATAATAAAAATTAAGGAAATAAACAAGGATACAATATTCCTTTTTTTATATCGATAAGGACCCCAATATATGACTTTTGTAAACATAAAGTCAATCTAGGGGCGCGACTGTTATTAGCGCCCCTACACTATTTGACTCAATGACTAGTGGGTCCAATTGTATGAACTATTAGGAATGCGACTAACAATGACGTCCCAAAATGATTCAAACTGGGAGCTCTTAGATTCTCTATGAAGAAATTGATCACATTAGGAGCGCGACGAATAGTGACGCCCAAAATAAATGGCAAAAAAGAATGGCATGTGGGGTTCAAACTCAAACCATTCTAAACCAAGCACCTCAAACAATTGCGCTCCACCATTAGATCATTCGTATTTCTAGTTAACTTTACAACAATAATTCTACTAAAGACATTTTGAAGTTTCTCTTTAGAAAATTACATTTGTTATTTAATAATAATAACATTATTATTTAATACTATTACTATTATTTAATATTGTTAGTAATATTACTATTGTTATTATTATAATTATTGTCATTAATTTATTATTTTCAATATATTATGATTATGATTATAATTATTAATATTTTATATTGATTTCCAATATCATTATTATTGCTATTAGTATTTTTATTTTACTATTACATTGATTAATTATTATTAGTATTTTCAATACCATTATTATTATTATTATTATTAATTTTATTAATATTACAACAAAAATGAAGTAAAAATGGTCCTCAGTTAGTGGCAAATAGTGGCGTTCCTACCGAAATCGTGAATGTGCCGTGCAATGACCAAAGAGGCCATACAAGAGAAAAAATGAGAAAAATAATAAAAAATGTGTTCACCTTAGAGGCACGATTAATTGATGCTCTCAACTGTTTATAAAAATATTCAAAGCTGTAAGATCATTACTTCTACATCGATCCAACAAAAGATCCTTTATGAAATTTTTCACCCATCCAATACCATTGAAAATTAGAAATTTATATTATTATTATTATTATTGAACAAAAGAGGAAAGGGGGAGATGATTTAAGGTTGCTTCCCCCAATTTATACAGAGTTCGATTGCCTTTTGCGCTCTTCTCATCTCTATTCTCTATTCTCTATTCTCTCTTCTCACTTCTCGTTATACCAAAGAAACAACCAAATAACCAAACCTTTTTTTTTCTCTCTTGCTCAATTTCTGATTTCATTTGCTCTTCCCTCTTCTCTTCTCTTCTCTTTCTTCTCTACACACAATTACACAACACAGCACTGCATTCATAACAATAACCACTGAAAAGCTGCAACCTTTTTTATCTCTCTTCTTTTCTCTCTCTCTTTCTCTCTCAACAAGTGAACATAGACAGTAGAGTGACAACCTAAACCCCAATCAACCTTCTCTCCATCTCTCTCTCTCTCTCTCTCTCTCTCAAGCACTCCTACCAGCCATGTGGGACCTCAATGACTCGCCCGATAACGCTTCCGACAACTCGCCGGAGACCTCCTTATCCGGCGAGGGCTCCGGCGAGAACCTCGTCACCAGGCAGTTCTTTCCTGCCGACGAGGAGGTGGCGCCGCCTCAGGCCCAGTGGCTTGGTGTAGAGCTCCGCTCTCCGGCAGCTGTGGCGCCGCCACCAGGCGCCATCGCCGGAGGAGGAGCTGCTGGTGGCGGTAGGAAGAGCAGGCGGGGCCCACGATCCAGGAGCTCTCAGTACCGTGGGGTCACCTTCTATCGCCGTACCGGTCGCTGGGAATCCCATATTTGGTACCACCCACCTGTTTTCTGCTTTCTCTTTTCTTTTAATACTCTTCTTTTCTATTTTCTTTTCTATTTGCTTTACTACCATTTTTATTTGGCGCTTACTACTTGTTACCTTACATTAGATCAAATTCTATGAATTAACCCATATCATACTTATATTCCAACTTTAACGCAACAAAATTTTGCGTAAAGAACCATGTTTTGGGTTAAAATTCTAGTTTCCAAATTCCTAACGGCAATAAATGGAAGCAAAATAAATAAAAAAAGAGCATGTGAAACATTAGGCAGAGTGGTAAACAACTCATCCCATGAGATATTTTCTACAAGCAATATTAATTGTAGATAGAGGGGAAGAGAGAGAAAGAGAACAAATTAGGGATGCAAGTGGAACAAGATTCTTTCCTTTCGATTTAGGTCGCTTTGGTTTCATTCACTGATCATTTTTTTTCAATTTCTTTTTTGGTTTTTTCCATCTTTGTATGTTGCTTATAACATCATGTCAATTTATTCCCTCTCTTTCTTCCATATTTGTGCAGGGATTGTGGAAAGCAAGTCTATCTAGGTAATCCTCCTCTCTTTTCTTCTCCTTTCTTCAATTGGTATTGCTTTCACTTCAAGAGATAAATCATTCCCAGTTTTTTCTGCAATTAAGATTGTTCCCTTAACTTATATTTTTTTTTTCAATGTTCTTTGTCTATGCATTTGTTCCTTCAGGTGGATTTGACACTGCTCATGCTGCTGCTAGGTAAGATATTTCTCTTTTAAGCTTACATAGCATTGGGTGCCCCCTGAACATACAATGCCAAAACTGTATTATTCACTAAATTACAAAAATATCCTTTTATTTATTTGAAATTACATTGAGGCCAATCTCCTACTCTTTATTTATTTGTCATCCAAAGCATGGAGTTGAATCTTTTGCCATTACATAAAATTGTTTGTGTTGTAATGACATTTTACTTGTGTGTTTTCTTGGTACTTATCGGAGTTCGTTTTTTCCTGTTAAAAGGGCATATGATCGAGCTGCGATTAAATTCAGGGGTGTAAATGCTGACATAAACTTCAGTTTAGAGGACTATGAGGAAGATATGAAGCAGGTAATAATTTTAAAAATGTGTTTTCTGTAAGTTGTATCAGTTTCAAAAGAATGGTAATCTGATTTTTATTTATTTTCTGAGCAGATGAGCAATTTGACCAAGGAAGAGTTTGTACATGTGTTGAGAAGGCAGAGCACAGGGTTTCCAAGGGGAAGCTCAAAATACAGAGGGGTCACTTTGCATAAGTGCGGAAGATGGGAGGCTAGAATGGGCCAGTTCCTAGGCAAAAAGTATGATATGTTCTTTCATGGGAAATTTACATTCTAAACCTTAAGATCTGACGGTATTCATGTGAAGTTGTCAATTGTTCCTGAGACCTCAATTAATGAGGATTCTATGGCTTTTAACTCTCCACCTTGTAAGTATGGTTGTGATTGAATACACCCTTTGTACAAGAGTTGCCTATCAAAAATATCAGTACCATCTCAGTTCATTAATGGCATTATTTATTGTTAGCTTACTTTTTCAGATAATAACACTTGGTCTACTTGGCCTTTTTTAGTGTATACAGCAAGAATACGCAATCAGAATGTTAACCTAATTAATTTAATCTCTTGACAACTAAGCAGATACGTCTACTTGGGCCTGTTTGACACCGAAGTTGAAGCAGCAAGGTACCTTTTCTTTGTACATCAACAACAACAACAACAACAAACCTTTTCTTTGTACATCCTGAAAGAAAAAAAACAGTAACCAACGCTTTATTTATTTTGTTGTAAAAATGGATCCTCTGAGCTTATTGGAAGTTTTGTTTGGGGCAGAGCATATGACAAAGCTGCAATCAAATGCAACGGCAAGGATGCAGTGACAAATTTTGATCCTAGCATATATGCTGAGGAGCTTGGGGAGATGGGTACTGACGAATTTACATTGGAAAAGAAATACAATATCTTTGGTAATTTTGTGAAGCTGAAAGTATTATAGAAGTATTTAACGATATGTTGTGTGTGTGTGTAAAGTTATTGTAGGTGAGAACAATGAGCACAATCTAGACTTAAGCTTGGGTGCTTCTGGCTCGAAACGGATCAATACTGACCATATAGGAGAAGAAAGTGGTCCTGGTTCTGACCAGCGGGTCCCACTGGGATTTGAACTAGAAGTTCAGCCAAACAATCGCACCATCAAACAAAAGGTATCATTCTGAATTTGCTATTAGTTTTTCATTAAAAAAATCTCTTTCTCTCTTTCTAATCTTGGGACCATTTTGTTTCTGTTATCGAGTGCAGTGTGATGGTAAATTCATATCTCATGGAGAACAAAATAGGATGAATTTTTCATTTGGCAGTGTCTATGCAGGCCCCACATCCTCACCCAGCGACGTGCACAAGCACCAACAATTGACGCAAAATCATGTTAACTCTTCTGCTCATCACCAAGTGAGTTGCTTGCAGCCACACCAAAAATTAGTGAACCATCTAATCATGTTCTGTTGAGTAGATACACTAATAAGCAATTAGAAAGGTTTAAAAATATCCTAGGATCATTAATGATTTGTACCCATTATCATGAAAATGTTATGAGAATACAATTGCCAATGTGCTTCTGTCACATCGTCCAGCAATCCAAATTCTTGCATCTTGTCTTTTACCAGTGCAAAAGTTGTGTCACAGATGCTATTAGTATGCCATATGCATCATGTTACAAGCAAGTCTTATCATATAATCAGACTTTAAATATTTCAATGTTTTTTTAAGATTGAAGTTGGTATTAATATTTCATATGGCCATGATTAGTATCTTGTGCTCATTTGGTGATCGGGAATCTTGATAAAAAACAATATATTAACCTTAAAGGCTTTGCTCTGTTTTATTGCAGTTGCCGCATCTTTCGTTGGCAATTGGTGCCAACCAGCCGCAGCAGCAACCAAGGCCACAGATGTGGGCCCACAGCAGTGGTGGGCCTGTGAACTGGTTGCCGACGAGAGCAATGGTGACGAACCCGCATTATATGTATGCAAACACGGCGGCCGCCACAGGGTCGGCCACAGCAGCAGCAGCATCATCAGGATTCCTGCCACAGACGATCCAAGCAGCCACCACTTGGGTGCACCAAAATGGGTTCCATGCCTAAGAAGGAGATTAGAGTAGATGCCGTCATCCTCCAAACTAACCATTTTAGGTTGATTTCTTGAATTGGAGGCAATCCCTTCCCTTGTACAAGTTTGCATTGCATTGGGGCTGAGCTCTTTTTCTTTTTGGTGTGAGAGAAAGGAAGAGGGTGTTTTATGCAAAACTTCCTTTGGCAAATATCTTCTATCTCCCTCCCTCTATCAATTTATTAGAATAGTTTATAATATATTATTATTTTATTGCTGTTGTTGATGATTCGCATTCAGTAGTTTGTTTGGTGTTTTGGGTTTGCTACTTTGGGAGGTGCTTGACAAGTTGCAATGATAGTTGGGGTCACACCCAAAGCTCAATTTGTATGGTCTGATGTTGCATCATTCAATTTGAATTGAAGGTGCGTCGGTGTGAGCTTGTGTTGTGTGGAGAGAGGAGAGAGGAGAGAGGAGAGAGAGAGAACATGTTATGTTATGTTACATGTGGGTTGGATTCCTTGGTTTCTTTTTTGGGCATTGCAATAATTGTTGTTGATTGAAGGAGGGGAGAGGGGGGAGACCTAGGTGGTACTAGGTACTTACTAGGTAGGGATTTCTTTTCATAGGTCCAATAAAAGAAAGAAAGAGAGCCCCATTTCCCATTTTCACATTTGCACTGATTGATTTGATTGGATTGGAGGAGAGCGAGGGGAGCTATCTTATCCATCTCCAACTCTGACCCCACGCATCTCTTTCTCTGTCTCTTTCCCTTTCTGTGCCTTTTCCCTCCTTGTACAATGAAATCAACAGCGTTCACTAATCACAAATAAGTGAATAACTAGTGTAGTGTAGTGGTGTTGCTGTTGCTGTTGCCACGAACCTGTGATCTATGACCTATCACCGTGTAGCATAGCACCTATATCTGGTTCTTGGTACAAGATATGTCTGGCGCGCACACACACTGACACAAATTTTTTCGTGCAAGGCCAAGGCAACTAGACAACTAGTACAAGCAAAATGGCAAATTATTGATGACCCTTTTCTGGGATAAATGGATGCTTTCCTATATATGATGTATAATATATCTTCATCTTGATTCTTAATTCTATTCTTTAATATGTTATGTATTATATATGAACTGCCCAACCAACGCACCGATGGCGATGGATCATGGATCTAGGATTCATTCATTCATCATTCATGATTCATGATTCATCCCTACTACTACTACTACGTATTTTATTTCTTAAAACTTGTGGCCTAAGCTCATAAAAGTGTACTATATAGTATATAGTATACGGTAGTAGAAAGAAGAAGAGACAAAAAGTAGCAACACAGAACAGAGCAGGAGAGGGTTGATTTATTGGGTACACAGATGTTGGCGCTCCCAAACAAAAAAGAAAGAAAGAAAGAAAGGGAGACGGTGCATGAACTGCAGCAGGCAGCAGCTGCTATTAAAATTACAGTACAAAAGAAAACAACAAACAAAACTTCGTACGAATAAACCAAGTTAGTACAAGTAATAAAAAAATGAAATGAAAATAGAATAAACAGAAAAATTACTGCCTCGGGAAACAACGTGAAGAGTACTTCCCCAATTGGCGCGTCGCTGTCTTTCCTTTTCTTTTCATTTGCATTTGCATTCTTCTATAACCAATAACCATTCATTCATTCATTTCATTCGGCACCACCACCTAATCTGAATCTCACTTCTCTTTTCTTTTTTAATTTTCAATGAAATAAGTATTCTTAGATACCCATTGCATGCTGACACGTGGCACTGCAGTAGCAGTTGTTGCTTCACCACAAATTTATGGGAGCTTATACACATGTACGCTTCTTGATACGTAATCGATACGTGCGTCAAATACGTCGTTATATATGTTACACGAGTTATTATGCATGTTATTCGGATTCTTTATTGCACTATCGATTGCGTAACAATGAAACGTATCATCAGAATATTTTTCTTTTTTATTATAAATAAACTCGAGATGAATCATCGGTCTTAAAAAGAGTTCTATAGTTAAAACAGAGAAAAAATTGAAAAATGCGTAAAATAGCATTCCCGAAGCTCGCTCTGCTCCTTTCATATTGCCTAGTACCCTGCTAACCCTTAGCTATGGAGTTATCACTAAAACTCTTGCATATGAGAGAACTATATCTTACATTAAACAACAAAATAACCTACAAACATGCTGGTAAATTTTTTAGAACTTCATTCTTATTAATTCTCAAGCAGATCTTCATCAGTACTTGTGGAAGACTCTTGAACAATTTGAATTTCTGGATTTTTCGTCTGAATCACAACTCTAACTTGATTATTTAAAAGATGTGCCACTTTGTTGTTAGATACACATGTCCAAAACATAAACAAATGCATTATAGATCCAAATATAGATGAAGGTTGTTTAATTTGTGAATTTTGGAATATTGCACTATTTCTTTCATTCCAAATTATTCATGTAAATACTGCTAATAAGGATCCCCAGTGTTGTATATTTAAGAAATCCCTTATGACTAATATGGATGTACTTATTTTAGTACAATTCATTTATCAATTACAGTTATGTGTCTTGCAAAATTCAATTAAATCTGTAATAACTTATATTTGCTTAATAAATTCTCTATAACCTAATTTTTTTTATGTAGTTAATCTGAGCCTCTTAGTCAGAAAATATAATAACTAAATCTGAGAAGAGAGTACCAACCATCTCCTTAGATAAAGTTGAGAAGGGTAAAGTGGTACCATATTTAGCAATAAGACTCTTGTGCTTTAAGTTCTTTCCTCTTGAGATGAGCTCCATGAGAGACCTCTTTGTGATAGTTTGAAGAGAAGTGTACTTTTGTGATCTAGGCGTGTGGAGCATCAATGCTTGTGCCTCAGCTCGTGGGTTGCTAGTGTCACCAAAAGCCTCCTTTGCTTCAATTTCTTCCTGAAATTTCTCAGCTTTCAACTCTCTCAATTCTTTCCTCAGAAGATTATTTTCAGCCTCTACCAGTACCCATTCCTCTTCTTGTGCTCTACTTTTTCCTTTACCAGAATGCAATCCTTGAGCTTTATCAGCCCCAAAATGTATACCAGTTGAAATTTTGACTTGCTTATTGCTTGTTTTTGTTTGTTTGTGTGGAATAAGTTTTGGCTTTGGGGGATTTGGTATTGGTTGATAGGTAATGGTTTAGTTGATATATATGGCATAACTAGTATAGTTGGAGTTTGACTGTGTTGGGGTTATAGTAGGAGGTAAGGCTGATAAAGGTGCATGATTAATAATTGCTGCTACATATAGAGCAATTTGAGTTCTAACAGCCAACTGTGTGTTCATTACATCTATAGTTGTAACAATATCCTTTGGCTTCCAATTAAGCACTGGTGTAGAGTTTTCAGTTCCAATTTCTATCTCAATTTTGACTAGTTTCTTTCTGCCCCCAGGTCTTGTGACTTGAAATATCAAGTATGGTCGATATCTCCTATATCCACCTGAATTCTAGCCCATCTCAGATCTGTACCATAAAAAGTATTCTGATCCCAATCTACCATAGTTCCAAAATGTGTGATAATGGTATGTTAGATTTGTGTTCTAAAAGTTATCTTTTGATGATTACTTTTATGTTATATTTATGAATTGGATGTAATTCACATCTTGTTTCATGAGTTCTATATTCATATTTAGATGTGTTCAAGAATATGCACTTGGTCTTGAACCGTAAAACTCTAAATATAATGAATATACAACTCTAAAATGTTTACATGTCTTGGATATTAGCAGGAACACTAATATGCCATATAAGACTGTTGTGTTGATTAAAAATACGTTGTAGTTCTGCAAAACTTGATAAAAGATTATCACTTAATAACACGAATATATGAAATGATTCATATATTAAATAGACCTAATAGATAAAAGCATTATATGAATTGTATTTGTGTCATTGATGTTTTTATCGTGTCTTTGATTTTAATATTGAGATATGTATGTTTTTTCACATAAGGGATGTATAACGTAATTATTATTAAAAGTTACTTACAACAAGTAGTGATAAAAGTAATAGTTCTTTATATATAACTTGTGCGGAAAAAAGGTATATGTCAAGAGCATGATTGCCACTCTTTAGTAATGATAAATGATATTTTGTGGGCCCCTTGGTAAAGTAGAATTAAAAAATGGATCCAATATAATTGAAGTGTAGTTATAATTTACTTAATGGAGACCAAGAAACAATTATAATACAAAGATCAGTACTAATTTTGCACATGGTATTTAGTGTATCCTAGATGTTATTGGATAATTTTTTTAATTTTTATCTGATTCGCATCACGAAATCCTACATGATATCTAGTGTATCCAGTGTATGCTTTGTTAGATTAAACTCTTCTCTTGTTTGACAATTTGAAAAAAAGATCAGTACTAATCTTGTACAATTGAGTTTTGGTGAGTTTGCAGGTTTATACAGGTACAATATGACGATGCAAACGCTCAATCATGCATGTACAAGTCATAACAATCACAACGATATCAAGAGCAAGTTACTTGGACAACAATAGAGGCTTGGTAGATCCATACGTTATCATAAAGCATGGACAACCCGTCACAACTAGTTCCCCATCCGTCATAACGGGTTGTCCACCCGTCACAATAGGTTCCCAATTTGTTGTAACAGATTGAAGAGGAGAAGTGCTGAAGATAGAGGATTTTCACAAGATTGGCAGAGCAATGCGTTATTGTGCATCCCACTCCCGTTATAACGAGTTGTCAATCCATCACAACGGGTCTTGTCTAGGAGGGCCCAAAAGTTAGTGAGCCAAGCAGACAAGGTGTTACAGTAAATAATTAAAAGAAAGAAGTAATAAATTGTGTAGTATGAGACATTTAATTCATTTTTGCACCAAGGGCCTCTCTACAATTTGAAACGTTATAAGGGGTTATTTGCAAAATGTCCAATTAAAACTTAGAAAATCATCTCTTTCTCTGGATTCTTCCTGCCGCCTCCTTTTTCTTTCATTTGTGCGCCCTTCTACTCCCTTCTGCTCCCTTTTTCTCTCTTTTGTCTTTTCTATGGGTAAAGAGAAAAACAAGTGGTATTCTCTCATCTGTTCCTCTTTCTTTTCTGTTCTGTTTTTCCTTCTCTTCTCTCTCCCGTGGGTAAGGCAAATCAAGGAGATAGTTTATTTTCTCTTTTCTGTGGGTAAGGCATAAGGAAAAGTCAAAGTCCTCCTTGCTCCTCTTCCATATACTTATTTCCAGCTTGGTCTTCCTCCTGAATTCTTCTACGCCAACAGCAAGGCCACTCGGTGCATAGGCGCTGCACCTCTGTTTTTGACCAAAGACGTGGAACATAGGCTAGTCGTTGGCCGCTGTGTTCTCGGTATTGACCCGATGCTGGTATGACTTCGAACGTGTCTTTTTCTTCTTCTTTTCTCTCCGGTTAGATAGGTCATGTAGGTAAATGGAGCTGAACTTTCTGTTTGTGGCTTGTGCCGGGTTGTGTGTTGTTCATTACCGAATTGCCGGTTAGGATTGTTAACCGTAATTGGTGCTTCCTTAGAAGTTCTCTTTGTCATGCCTCTCTAATATGGTGATTCTATTTATGATCCATATGACCGTTGATAGGATGAAGCCTAAATCTGAAAAGAGTTAATTAAAAAGAAACTAAAGGAATAGTTACACCATTAGATTGGGTTACTGTCATGGTTCACATAAAGTAAATGAAAGAGTTATGTTTGATTATATTAGTTGCTGAGACATAGGAAATAAAATACGTGGTCTTAATTTCTCTATAACTCCATCAAGTTGGTTTTCCTTAAAAATATACTTATTAGCATGTGCAATGATGTAACTTAATGTTTGAAGAGATTGTCTTAGAAAATTATCAAATTGATCCCATGTACGGATCAGAAAGGTATCTAGGATACTAACCAAATTTAATTGAAATGTCATACTAGTTAAGAACCAATTTAAAGGTATACATGCCCCTTGATGTTTACATTCAATTGCTATTTACTGAATCAAATGTGCTTGATCCTAAAATGGTTCATTAGCTTAATTAAGCTCAATTAAAATATGTAGTTCAATCTTAAAAAGAAGAAGGAAACATTAGCAAGACTCAAATATTTTATCATCTTGTTTGTAGGTAGTTTACCAGGGGATCAGGCGAGATTGATTACAGACGCTTAGTGATTTGATACGCAGCGACTACTCGTCAGGTGCGTAGTTTTACTTTTGGATTTACAAGAGGTTTGATTCTGAAATGTAAATATGATACTCTGCATTTTGATATCCGATTGAATTGCATATTTTGGAAAATTCAGCATTCATGCTTATATTGACTACTTGTATTGCATAATGAAGTTATCATTTTGTCCGGTTACCTATATTGCTTGTCCCCCATTTTTGATCTTCTGGAATGATATGGAATTTGCAAAAGAAAGGTAATATACGAAGGCCGAGGGTCGCAACCTGACTTTGCAAAACAGATTCTTTATGCGCATATAGAAACTGTCCCCTTTTGTGCTCAGTACCGGTTGGGATAGGAGATTATATTACTTCTTTGGGCCTAACGATGACGTTGGGTCAATGATTTGATATGTGATTGTTTGAAATATGAAATGTCTCGAAATGATGTGAATTGATATGAAATCTGAACTGAATTACCAGACCTATATTATTATAGTTTGAATTGTAAGAACCGGTTGATACCATACATACTCGAGACATGTTATGTTCCTTTCTACTCTTATTGTTTGATAGTCGTTTCATTATTATATTGTCATTATATCATTATCTTTGCATATCGTGGATAATAAGTTTCAGATACGTGATTTCTTGTATATACGAAAATAAAACTAAATATCGCACTGGGAAATTATATTTCTCATTATGTGGTTATTACATTTTTGCAGGTATTGGGTTCGATGTGTGAAACGAGTCAGATGTCGTGTAGGCCTTTTGACCTTTTGTATAAATCATAATACTATATCAGTGTGTATATTTTGTGCATCGGGGTTTCACATCTTTTTAGTTGTTGATACTTGTGAAAATCCCGATTTCATGTTGTAGTGTTGTACCTTTTGTATATGAATACTTGTAAAATTTGTTGTTTATGATCGTTTCTTGTTATATCATTGTATCTTTCTAGTACCGTTACATCTGAAATGGTATTATGATCATGTGAATTGTAAATGCTATATTGAATATGCTTGGTTGTTAGCCTTACGAGTACATATGATCATGTATTCGTGGCGGGGTATGTCATGCCCTATCTGTCGGGGTGTGACACAAGGGAAAATTGGGAAGTTCTCCAATCCGTTACAACGGGTCCTGTAACGGGTTCTCTGTTTCTGTAATTTATGTAAGATTGCAGGGCTTCAAGATGTGCCCTGCTTATATATATACATTGGAAATACGAACCGGAAGCATCAAGAAAGCCCTCTCCAAGTTTCCAAGCACACAATTGAGCACCAGAAATAGCACTAAATTCTTCTCCTTCAGCTTCCTGATCTAGAGAGATAGGATAGCCAAATTATCTAATTTTCGATCCAAGAACACTTAGTTTGTTGATTTTGTGTGGTGAACTACTTTGTGTAGTCAAGTAGTTCATCCTCGTCCTTGATTGTGTTGTCAATTAGACACATTTATCTTGTAGAGCAATGTAGCCTCTTGCATAGGTTTGGGATTCTAAGATTGGTTGACTTGTTGAGAAGAAACTAAAGATAAGTTCCGCAATTGTAAGAACATTTGTAGTGCAATCTGTCCCGAAAGGAAGTTTTTGTTCTGGGAGTCCCGTGGATGTAGGCCTAATTTATTTGTAGGCCAAACAACGTTATATTGTGTGTTCTTGTGTTCTCTTGATATCTCTTGTGTTGGTTCTAATTTGGTGCAATTCAATTTAGAGTATGAGCCAATAAATCAATGACCCCAAATCACAACTAAAGATTGCAATTAAAACAATTCAATTGAAACTCTGTGCAACATGTGGCAGAAGCGATACTTACCTTCCACTCCTACGATCTCTCTTGTACACTTGCTCTTTCAACAAAGTCCTTGGTAATGGAAGTGCGGAAACTCATAATGGTGCACTAGCGAGCCTATCCAGGCAAATCCCGGTGCCCATATGATCTCCAAAGTCACGAATGAACTAAGGAGTAATATTCTTTAATGGAGTAAGAATTGAGATGCTACGCACAACACATATGTCCTTGTTGATAACCGAGATTAGATGGAGATGCATTGGTATTTATAGAGGTCTTAACGTATCTTGGGAAGATACATAATTAATTATCAAATATTCATAGAATATATGAAATTATATTCTCTCCAAATCTTTTCCAAATCCTTTTATTTACTTCTGTAAATAATTTCACGAAATTTGGTATAAAACCTAAAATATCCAATCAGAAAGATAACGACAAATCTAGACAGTCAAAATCTCCTTGGAATAGGTCTCTTGCGGCCGCAATGGATCTCATTGCGCCGCAATTGACTTGGCTTCCAGACTTGGTAGAAATTCTGCCAAGTCTCTTGCGGCCGCATACTTGCAATGATAATGCAT
Source organism: Eleocharis quinqueflora (assembly GCA_964058865.1). Classification (NCBI taxonomy): domain Eukaryota; kingdom Viridiplantae; phylum Streptophyta; class Magnoliopsida; order Poales; family Cyperaceae; genus Eleocharis; species Eleocharis quinqueflora. The sequence continues at coordinate 57,421 of CAXKVX010001584.1, forward strand.
AAAATATTAACTCTTTAATTGTCAAACCATTCTTTAAACTAGTCTGCAACATACTTGTTATTTTACCAATCAGGTTATTTTGCTTTCTTGTTTTATACAAATGAGTTTTGTTAGGAATATATGCAATGTACCTTGTTATTCTTAATCAAAACAAGTTTATATAAATATTACTTTTGGCAATTTTGACCTTCTCCTTAATGTTGCCCCTTGATCTTTTGATTTTGGATTCAGAACTAATGATATGATCATCTATTTTCTAAGTACTTCTCACTTTATATCATTATGAATAAAGTGTATTCCTTTACTTAGAAAAATTTCATGATCAAACATCATTTTCTTTATCCATTCAGCTTTAAGCAATATTCTTTTCAATTTAGCTAACAAAAGAAGAGTAAACTTTACATCATTTCAATTAAGACTTTATTCATATTATCTAACAAGATATTTGATTCCTTTAATGAACCATCTTTGATTCCTTTAATGAACAATCTTTGAATGATATCATTTACTATATATATCTCGTAATAGCAAATAAGTGTTGATGATAAATGATCATAGTTACTCTTTCGTTGGGTCGGGTAACTGATCATATGAGAACTTTATTCATCACCACATTTATTACATGCCTTATGCTTGACAATTAGCTCTCATGATAATCTCTCATGATGATCATTATCTTTCTTTGGATCGATTAATGACTACATGAAACTTAAGAATTATCACATTTGTCATGCAAGATAAATGATAATTGATTGCCTTATTTAAAAATGTGTTTAACATGAAACTAACTGCCATAATTTAATCCTTAATCAAAATTTTATAGTCTATAAAAATATTGATAAAGAACTCTAGAAATATCTCCATTAATTTCATATTGACCAATACTACTAGTCGGCATGAGGCTCCGGAGGGAGGGGTCAATACTTGTATGTATTATGGTGTTATGCACAAGTACAAAATGAGTCCTTTTGTCGCTCTACCCGAGGGTTAGATTGACATACCCACGTACTAATGACCATGCTAGTCAAGTGAGGGAGGTGAGTCACAAACTGACTACTTAAGTACCAAGCCTCAAATGCTTTTTTAGACATCACTAGCACGTAGTTTCTCATTGATTTTCTTTATGCACCTTACTTTATGTATATCAACAACTACTTTGTATTAATTTTTCGGAGGGAGAGATTAACAATCTGTTGTTAACACACGTCATTTTAACCTTTCATGAGTCATCTTGCTCGTAATTTTAACAATAGTGTTCGGAAACGAACAATATCATTTAACAAGATGAGACATGTATTCATACTTGCCTTTAAATAAATTAAGATTGTGTAAAAGTCTACATTAGGACGTACTCTATAAGGAGACTACTCATCCTAAATATATATATATATATATATATATATATATATATATATATATATAGAGAGATAAATGTTATTATGCTTTGCAAAGCACGTGCTTTGAAATTGTGGACCATTGGATCACGCTTTGTGATTCGTGCGCACATGTGAAGATCCAATGGTCCACAATTTCAAAGCACGTGCTTTGCAAAGCATAATAGCATTTCTCATATATATATATATATATATATATCAACTAATATCAGCTTTAATTAGAATTAACCAATTTTCTATTGTCAATAACATATATATATATATATATATATATATATATATTATAAAATATAGACTTTAAACATATTTAGTATTTACTAAACCTTTAGAAATTATTAAATATTATTAATACCACATTTTAATCTTAAATGAGATCCTTTTAGAATTTAATGATATTATATTCTCTTTTATTAGTATTTATACCAATTATAGATATTAGCTAAATTCTATATTAAGATAAAATAGTATTAAATTTGTAGCCAATATTAATTGTAATTATATATATATCTTAATTTACAATTAATTTATATCTACTCCTAATTAACAGAAAATTAAATTCTATAAATATGGCACAATAAACCTGTTAATTCAATTGTTTGTACCATTTTCTAGAGTCATTGCGGCCGCAATATATCCTGTCAATTAAGTTTGTTCTCTGTTTTTCCAGAAAACAATACAATTTCAATTATCTTATGGTCGCAATGATTTGTCTTACGGCTGCAAGACACTTGTCAGTTCAGATTTTCAATTACCAAAATAGAGCACAATTACCAAGTCAAATTTGCGGCCACAAGAGAGTGCAGCTCAAGTCAAATTTGCTATGTTTTGGAAACAAACCATTCTGAAAATATCGGTTTCGAATTTATGACTTAAATTGTTGCATTTCTTTCTTAAAATCAACTTTATTTGTTCAAATAATTATTCTAAATATTAATACACACAAAATTTGAATAATATCAATTTCAATTTTCATAAAAGGTGAGGAATTTGACAAAATTCCAAACTTTTAGTTTAAAAATACCCAAAATAATTAAATAACAAATTCAAGAAAGTGCAAAAAACAAAATGCAACAATTAAATTCGATATTTTTCAGTAAATTAACAAATTTCAAACATAAGCAACGAAAGTGGCTCTGATACCACTTGTTGGTTCTAATTTGGTGTAACTAAATTTAGCGTATGAACCAATAAACCAAAGACCCCAATTACAACTAAATATTATAATTAAAATAATTCAATTGAAACTTTGTGTTACATGTTTGAAATACAAAAAGAGCGAAAGAGATACTTATGTTCCACCCCTAAGGTCACCCTTGTACACTTGCTCTTTCAACAAAATCCTTGGTGATGGAAGTGCGGAAACTCGGAATGGTGCGCTAGAGAGCCTATCCAAGCAAATTTTGATGCCCATCTGATCTCCAAAGGCACGAATGAACTAAGGAGTAATATTCTTTAATGGAGTAAGAATAGAGAGGCTATGCACAACACATGTGCCCTTGTCGATAATCGAGATTGGATGGAGACCTAGCACTATTTATAGAGGTATTAACATATCTTGGAAAGACAAAATTAATTATCAAATATTCATAGAATATATGAAATTATATATTCTTTCCAAATCTTTTCCAAATTCTTTTATTTACTTCTGTAAATAATTCCACGAAATTTGGTATAAAACCTAAAGTATCCAATCAGAAAGATGATTTGTCAGTCAAAACATGTCTTGTAATAGGTTTCTTGCGGTCGCAATAGACTTGGCTTCCAGACTTCGCACAAATTCTGCCAAGTCTCTTGCGACAATAATGAAGACTATTGCGATCGCAATAAACCTTCTGAAAATTCAAAAGATTATTGCCAAATATTCCTATATCCATTGCAGCCGCAAATTATCTTCTTGTGGCCACAATAGACTTGAGTTTGTGTCGTTTTGCTTGGGCTTTGATCCAACTTGAGTTGAGTTTAGCCCAATCATTATTTATGACTTTACATCAACACCAATGTATAGTTTAATTAATCATAATTGGTCCATTAACAATTATAATTAATTTACTTAAATTCTATATGCATTCATGCCCAAAATCTTAGTGAAATACGTATAATGCCATTGTATATCAGTTAATCACATTATCTGGCATATCCATATATATTACTCCACGTAATATTAGGCGACAACATGTGACATATAGTAATCATATAACATGTAGTCCAAACTTAATTTATTAGAATTAGGGGTGTAAGTCCAATCCAACTAACCTGATTAACCCGACCGACCCGACCAACCCAACCCGAAAAAATGCAGATTTCAATTTTTTATGGTCGATTATGGTTTTTATTTTGTCGAACCCGACATCTAATCGTGGGTACGGATTGTGGAATAAAACGTGGGTGAAACCCGATCCGATCTTTTATATTTAATTAGACAATTATATTGCTAGTTATAAAGTTTTTTATTCGATTTTCGTCACAAACTTACATGTATATTTTTTTTTATCAAACTTTAATTTTAATTTTTAGTATGAACTGACGCCAATGTGTTATTTAAATTATTTTCAATTGTTACTTTTACTTTTGTATCATTAAAAAATTCTGTGAAATATTGAAGTTTCTGAAACCCGCAAAACCCGACCGACTAAATAAAATATGAATTTGATGGTTTTTATTTTTGGTTGATTGGTTACGGATTGAAAACACTACAACCCGAATGACATCTAACGAGTTAAAAACTATACGAAACCCGAACAACTCGACCCATTTACATCCCTAATTAGAATTGATGTCTCAATTTCAATATCTTGCTCTTTACTCTCTCTCTTTACCATATTTGCACTTTATTGTTTGATTTGATCAATTGTTTTTAGTACTTGTTTGCTTGTGATTTTAGCTATGTGATTAAGGTCCAAAAGTTTGAATTATAATTGTTAAAAATGTTTCCGCATTAAAACTTGACCTTAGGACCCCCATTCTAACAATTGGTATCATAGCTCAAAGGTTTATATCTAGCTAATTTGATCATCATGAGTTCTAACACAAGTATGGTTGAACCCCCAAATCTTGTGTGAAATGGAAATTTTGAATCTTGAAAAAATGCAATGCAAGAATACTTAAGTGAAAATTATCTTTTGTACACACTTGATAAAGAAATCTTTTATGCCACTAAAGATTCACCCTCTAGGACTTTAGAAAACAGTTATGCTTCTTATCTCATATTGAATTTTATGGATGAGTCGATAGGTGAAATTCTTATTGATTCTAACCTTCCATTTAAAATGTGGCATATACTTGTTAGGGCATTTGGTAGTGATACTCTTTCTAACAAGTGTGATTTAAGTGCAGTGGATCATAAAGATGAAGCTACAACCATCATAGAGAAAGAGAAGGATATCATTGCACAAGAGCAAATTTTGGAAAGCAAAGCAAAAAAAGATTGGATGATGAAGGAACTCAAGTCTTCACCAAAGTCAATGAGGAATACATTGAAGAAAGGGGAATCATAACTACGTCATCATCCTACAAGCAAGGAGAGGTATATCTAAACTCAAGTAGCTTAGGTGGGAGGTCTATGTCCAAGAATGGAAAACTCTTCTATGATGACCAACTATCTTTAGTGAATATGAGTTAAGAGTCAAATATGATAAAACAAGAATAAGTTTGGATAAGAAAGATGAAGAGATCATTGTGCTTTTGAATGAATTTGTGATTTGAAATCAAAATTAAATCATCTTGAGTCTAAATGCAAAGAAACAAATGTATCAAATGTTGAAATTTGTGCATCAACTATAATAAATCAAAATGTAAAACAATCTAATTCAAAGAGTCATCATCATGTCTTTAGATAGGATATAAGATTCTCATCCAATAAGTGCTCCAAATATAGAAATAATGCTAACTTGATACTAATACATTAGTTAAGAAGGTTAAATCAATTAACAAGCCTATGCTAATTCAAAAGTTTTATAGCAACAATCTAAGGTTAACATCTCTAGAGGGCTTTATTACAAGAAACCTAAGAAAGGAGAAATTAAAAGGCATTACCACAAGTCCATCTCTAGAGGGCTTTAAATGAGTACATGACACCAAAATTCCTTTCTGTCGAAGAAGTCAATACCGCATGTAAAATCATTAATCAGGTATATGTTAGACCTTTGACCAACAAGACTCCATATGAAATTGGAAAGGATATAAGTTTAACATCTCTCATTTTAGGGTATTTGAAACAAAATATTTTGTACTTTACCAATCCTTGAGTTGGGATAAGTTTGATATGAGATCTTTAGAAGGAATCTTTGTAGGCTATTCATCTACACGTAGAACTTATAGAGTGTATTTAACTCACTAAAAAATTATCATTGAATCTATACATGTCAAGTTTGATGAAGGTATTACTAACACTACCGAAAATGATAAGAATGTTGTAGGTACAATTTACTCACATGATGAAAATTCTACACAAGAAGGTGCAAGAAATGAGGAATTTGCGCAAGAAAGTGTTATATTCAATGAAGAAGTTGTTGAAGGATCTAATGATGATAGAGTTGAGGGGGAGTCGAATGCATTGGAAGAAGAAAACCTCAAGAGAGTGAAGACAATGATGAAGAAGAAAACATGCTAAATGAGAAGATTCAAAGGAAAGATACCTCACCAACTCAATCGGAGTATCAAGAACCCAAAGTTCTTAGGAAGGTTAATTCTCACCCTTTAGACAATGTTATATGTGACCCAAAAGTTGGTGTCACAACTCGTTCTAGGTTAAACCAAATGGTATCTCATTCTGTTTTTCTGTCACAACTTGAACCCACACACTTTAAAGAAGCCAACCAAGATTCCAATTGGATTCTTGCTATGGAAGAAGAACTTATCCAATTTGAAAGAAACAAAGTATGAACCTTAGTACCAAAACCTTCAAATCGGTCCATTATTGGTACAAAATGGATTTATAGAAATAAAAAGGATGAGTTTGGTAACATTGTTAGAAACAAGGCACGTCTTGTTGCAAAAGGATATACTCAACAAGAGGGTATTGATTATGATGAGACATTTGCACCCATAGCATGTTTAGAGTCAATAAGAATACTTCTTGCTTATGCCTCTCATGTGAAGTTTGTGTTATTTCGAATGTATGTTAAAAGTGCATTTTTTAAATGGATTTATTAATGAGAAAATTTATGTTTTCTAGCCAAAAATTTTTGAACACCCCTCTCACTTACCATGTCTATAGACTACATAAAATCTTGTATTATCTAAAACAAACTCCTAGAGCATGGTACGATAGGTTAAGTACATTTTTATTGATAATGATTTTAAAAGAGGCTTAAAAGATACAACTATTTTCACAAAGAAAGAGAAAAAATGATATTCTCATAGTGCAAGCTTATATGGATGATATTATTTTGGGTCTACTAATGTTTTGTTTGCAGAGAATTTTTCTAAGCTCATAAATAGATAGTTCGAAATCTCCATGATGGGAGAGCTCTACTTTTTCTTTGGATTAAAAATCAATCAAAATGATGAAGAGATCTTCACAAATCAATCAAAATATTCCAATGAGCTCATCAAGAGATTTAGAGTCGAAGAGAGCAAAGCAATAAAAACACCTATGGCAATCAACACACGCCTTGAAGTTGATGAAAGTGAGAAATTGGTCAACATCTCATAATATAGAGCATAATTGAAAGTCTTCTCTACCTTACTGCAAGTCAACATGATATTATGTTTGTCGTGCACAGGTTTCAAGCTTGTCCAAAGAAATCCCAAATGATAGCCGTCAAGAGAATATTGCGCTATGTTAAAGGTATACTTAACCTTGGTATTTGGTATGGGCGAACCACTAAGTTAGATTTAATTGGATATACTGATGCCGACTTTGCTGATGATCGTATAAATAAGAAAGTACTAGTAGGACATGTCAATTCTTAGATGAGTTCTTAGTATCTTGGTCAAGCAAAAAGCAAACATCGGTTGCTCTGTCTACAACCGAAGCATAATATATAACTGTGGATAGTTGTTGCATCCAAATTTTATGAATGGTTCAAACTCTTAAAGACCATGACTTGTATTTTACCAAGATATCCATAAAGTGTGATAACACTAGTACCATTATGATGTCCGAAAATCCAATAGCTCATGCAAGAACTAAGCACATAAACATTAGACATCAATTTCTCAAAGTCCATATAGTAAAAGGGAATATAAAACTTGTGTACATTGACACTAAAAATCAAATAATGGATATCTTTACAAAGCCTCTTGATACGAATCAACGTATTGAATTGAGATTCAAATTAGGGATGATTAAATTGCAAATTGACTTGATATTTATACCTTGACTATATAATGTATATCATTTAGGGGAAACTTATTTCTCTTGACTTGATATTGAAAACACATGCTAGAATTTAGGAGGAGTAAATGATTGAATTGAGCCTTTTGTCGTACTTTGCAAAAAGGGGGAGAGTTGTAGTGATGTGCATGAGAATTATATGCATATAAATATGATTTTGCAAAATTCCAAATGAGGAGTTTGTTAGATTAAACTCTTCTCTTGTTTAACAATTTGCAAAACAAATCAGTACTAACCTTACACAATTGAGTTGCAGGTTTATACAAGTACAATATGACGATGCAAATGCTCAATCATGCATGTACAAGTCATAACAATCACAACGATATCAAAAGCAAGTTACTTGGACAAAAATAGAGGCTTGATAGAGCCATGCGTTATGATAACGCATGGACAACCCGTCACAATGGGTTTCCTATCCATCATAATGAGTTTGCCCGCCCGTCACAACGGATGCCCAATCCATTGTAATGCATTGACGATGAGCAGTGCTGGAGACAGAGGATTTTCACAAGATTGACATAGGCATGCGTTACTGTAACACATCCCACACCCGTTTTAACGGGTTGCCAACCCGTCACAACAGGATCCCTTGTCCAGGAGGGCCCAAAAGTCAGTGAACCAAGCAGAGAAAGGCAAATTGAGAAGTTCTCAAATCTATTACAACGAGTTATGTTACGAGTTCTCTGTTTTTGTAACAGGTGAGAAGAAAATCAAGATCGAGAGACTTCAAGATGTGCCCTAAACCCTAAACCCGTATATACTTTAGGGATACAAATCACAAGCATCAAGAAAGCCCTCCCCAAGTTTCCAAGCATATAATTGAGCACCAAAAAGAGCAATAAAGCCTTTTTCTTCAGCTTCTTGATCTAGAGAGAGATATGATAGCCAAATTTCCTAATTGTCGATTCAAGAATACTTAGTTTGTTGATTTTGTTTGGTTGTAGTCAAGTAGTTCATCCATGTCTTTGATTATGTTGTCAATCAGACACGTTTATCTTGTAGAGCAGTGTAGCCCCTTGCATAGGTTTAGAAATCTAAGATTAGTTGTCTTGTTGAGAAGAAACTAAAGATAGATTTCGTAATTGTAAGAACACTTGTGATCTAGTGGAATCGATCCCAGAAATGAAGTTTTATTTTTTGGAGTCTCGTGGACGTAGGCCTAGTTTGTTTGTAGGCTGAACCACGTTATATTGCGTGTTCTTGTGTTATCTTGATCTCTCTTGCTCTTTACTACATTTGCACTTTATTATTTGATTTGCTCAATTGCTTTGAGTACATGCTTGCTAGTGATTTTAGCTAGGTGATTAAGGTCCGGAAGTTTGAATTGTAATTGTTAAAAATGCTTTCGCACTAACACTTTACCTTAGGACTTCATTCTAACATGCTTCACCATAAATCTTAACTTGCAAGCTACCAGTACCCAGGTGCAGAACCAATGGGGGGCTAGGGGGCCCTGACCCCCCTTTGGCCCAGAGAAATTTGAATTTCTTGTTTAATTTTCTAATTACATTTAGGAATTAACTAACCGTATCCCTTACGTGTACCCCAACTAACTTTCCAAAAAAGAAAAGTCAAACAGTCAAACATTTTCTAAAAATGAAAAGTCAAACAATCAAAGCGAATAAAAATGGAAAGTTGGACTGCACGCATTATTCTGAATGTTTCCGCACTACACACTATTAAGAATGTTTTCCTTGTAATGCATAGGTGTTCATACTAAATAAAATACGTGTTCATACTAAATAAAATAGGTATTCAAACTAGTTGAAAAAGATGTTCATACTAGCTTTTAAAAGTCTTTTTTGTACTATTCAATGTCTGTTTTGCACAAAATGCAAGAGGTGCAGACTACATAAAATAAGTGTTCAGACAAGATATAACATGTATTCATACCAGTTGTTTCAAACATTTTTTTAAGAAAATTTGAGCAAAAAAAATAAAAAATGTGATTTGCAGGTTTTAGAAGCATTTTTCGGGGTCAAAATAGCGTCATTACAGGGTGAAATCTTGGTAAAGTGCGTGTGTCGTGTCATTTTCGAAAAGTGCTCATATGTGTGAATCAGAGCTACGATTCAAAAGTTACGTCCGTTCGAAGATTTTTTGTATCTAGTTATTAGTTATTACCAAGTATAGTGATTTGACAATGGGTCGGGTCGGGCCGAGTGATCCAAATTCGTCCATTCCAACGGATTGGCCGAGCCGAGTTATCACGGGTTCAACTTTTGTAGGCCCATGGGTCGGCGGATCGGAGGATTTGAGGCGGGTTCGGGGCGGGTCGATCCGGGTTGGATGAGTATTTTTGCATTTTTTTGAACTTTTTGATATTTTTTAAATTTTTTGATTTTTTTAATTTAATGGTTATTCTCGAGTTATTCCAGGGTTTGGACGGGTTTGGGCGGGTTTTGGACGGATTTTGGAAGGGTTCACGGGTCGGGTTGGTTCAATTCTGAGCACTGTTTTTAAAATCGGGCCGGACCGGACGGTCTGATCGAGAAAAACCGGAATCGATCAACTTCCGATTCGATCCAGTCGGAAGAACCTTATGTTATTGAAGCGGACTAAATTGCCAGTTTCAATAAAAATCGCTCACAAGAAAAACCTATTTTAAAGGAGGCTCTTTGTTCAACGTGCATTTATTTAATCCTGTCCTCTTTGAAAACCACGTCTCTATGCATGAGTATGAACAATGTATAGCACAAATAAAAATTCCCAACTTTTTATTATGTTTGATAAACTAACATGTGAATCTTGTACTTTTTAATATTCTAAATTTTGCCAATTACACGTTAACCTTGCACCTTCTGATATTATAAACTTTGTTGATTATGTATATAATATCATATAAAGTTATAAACCAGATATTTATTTGAATATTTTCTTTAACAAATAAGTGATATTTTATTATTTATTATATTTTTATTTTAAAACAATTCTTTTTTCATAAAAAAATTATTAATGCTGTTATCATTATAAAGTGTCATATCATTATTAGGGACATTTGGTATTTTGCCACTACAAAACTTTAAAATTATCAAAATGTCATTCTGAAATTTTTTTTGTCAAAATGTCACTACCGGTCACTTTTTGATATAGAGATCAGGTGCGATAGTAACATTTTGACAATTTTTTTAAAATGACATTTTGACAATTTTCAAGTTTTATAGTAGCATAAAACTAATTTCTCTAATTATTAAATACGTATGTGCATAATTTTCACAAATACAATGTTTATGATGATATTGTAACAATCTTCATATATTTTCAATATAAAATATTTGAAAAGTAGCAACTGATTTGGTTGACTCGACTATTCGACCAGTTGTAATTTTTATTTGGATCAAAACATCTTTGTTAATTTGATGCTTTTAGAATATTATTTTCATTTCAGTTTAGTATAAGTTTAATTTTTTTGATATATAAATTTTATATCTGATTAATATAAGTGTTTAAAAGAACTAGCAGTTGAACCAGTTGACATACCGGTCCGTCCAGAAAACCATTGACCCAACGTTTTACCGGGTCGACGTCCGGTTCGGTTTTAAAAACATTGATTCTGAGTCAAATTTGAGTCGGATTTTTCCAAAAAAGTTTGGTCGCAACCCGTCTTTAGCCTCTGGTTTTTTTAACGGATCCGAACGAATTGAATCTTGAGTCGGACCGGACCGAATCGCGACCTCGAATTTTTCGAATCGAGTCGGACCGGATCAGATTTTATTAAATCTCTAACCAAGTCTAGTCGGACGTAGTTGCTTGCTTCTATATATATTGATAAAACAGAAACAGGTGATGAGAAAAGCAGGCACCGTTTTTGTGAAAATTTTGGTGCGTAGGATATGCGAACAGTTAAATTTTTATGGGAAAACAGAATGGTAAGGAATTATTAATTAATGAATCAAAAGCGATCGTTACTTTATTACTTTATTTGAAAAAAGGTTGGCGACAGCTCATAGAGTTTGGTATTATTTGGCTAAAATTTATGCGTGTACTTTCAAATGCAGAGCTCATCCAATATTAATTCTCTCTCTCTCTGCTAAATTTTAGCATACCCCGTAACTTTGGGAAGGGGATTCTACGTCGTATAGCATTAACGGACGTTCATGATTTTTTGTGCTGTAAGTCACGGATGGCTCAGATTTGATTCAGAGAGTGATATTATAAAGTTTGACTTGCACGAATCTCAATGCAAATCAAAAGTTGAGATTTACTGCGCAGCACACAGTGTTTGTGCTGCGCGGTAGAAGATCTGGTTTGGTAACTTTGTTATACCATTTTTGTTTTGTTTTGTTTCATTGTCTTGCATAACTCCTGTCCTGACGACGTTTCTGATGAGATTTGTGTGTTTAAAGTGTTCACAATAGTTTTGACAAGAATCAAATAATAAAGCTCAGAAGTTAGGAGCTAAAGATTAATTAGGAGTTTGTCTAATTCTTCTACATCTGTTAAACGTGTGAAAAGATCACGAAACGAAGCAGCTTCATCAACCATTTTGTTTAATGAACGATAAAGAAATTTTATTTCATTAAAGAAAATTTCATTCATCTCCTTTCCCGCTACATTCTCTCAACATAGTCATTTTCGTTAGAATCATAACAATTCTAACAATACACAATCACAAACAAAACTACGAAACAAACGATCACGAAACAATATATTTTCATTAATGATTTCAGCATTTAAACAAAAGAAATTTCTTTTATCGTTATCATTTCATTTGTCACGAATAAAAAACCGAACGAATAGCCATTGACAGCCATAAATTCCTCATCCGAGTAGCCATGGGATTAATTTTGCATTATGTAATAAGTAAAAATGTTTTGATTGGATGAAGCCAATCCATGAGTTTGATGAAGGAAATATGAAAGAAAAAATGTCTATCGCAGCGAGACTCAGACTACGAGGGAAAGAGAATTTTGTGGTTTTTTCTGTAGAAGTGATTGAAGGGTTGGAATTGAGACATCAAATCTAATAAATAAAATTTATGAACTACGTGTTATATGATTATCATATCAACTACTGTCACTAATATTACATTAAATAATATGAAATATATCGTATAAATGTAATTAATTAAGAAATGACATAATACGTATTTTGCTAAATTTTAAATACGTGAATTAATGTGACCAATTATAACTAATTTAATACTAATGTAAAGATTTTATGAATTATGTCATAATTTTTTTTTTATTACGAGATCATAATAAGATTACAACGTATGCAAGTCCACCAGTATTGTTTCTGGCAAGATTACAACACACTATGCCTCCGTTAGCTTTAATCGTGGAACAACATTCATTGATTGCAATTCCTGTTATATAAAACAGATGAAATAATGTGCAATGTCATATTGAATGGAAAAATAAAAAAAACTGATGAATATACATGTTATACTGTAATACCTGAAATAAAAGCTTGCACGCATAAGGAAGTTTCATGGTGGCCATATTTTCTCCATTTTTGCACATGGAACAAAAAGACTTCTTCAACTTTTGATTGGAGTAGCCCAATAGGCCACACTTCTCACAAACCTGAAAAATAGCAAATTCAGAGTTTAACTTCAAATAAGTAACAATATTGGTATTAGCGTTTTGTAAACAGTAAAAACAATGGCATGCTTCATTACTACCTGAACTTGATAAGGATCACTAGATAACATGAGGCGTTCATATAATAACATACTGGCACCGTATGCTATCAAACAGTCCCGCTCCATTTCTCCTAGACGCAACCCTGTAGAATAAAAATATAGGCAGAAGCGGGTCAGGGTTACGTACACCCATGAGTGCACTATTTGATTGTGCACTCATGATTTAAACCACCATTGGATCAATAAATAATACTCTTACTTACAATTTAATTATTTGTTCTTTTTCTCTCTTCTCCATGCAATTTAAGAAGAAAGAGAATGCAATTCATTGTTCTAATGGTTGAAACCATGAATGCACAATCAAATGGTGCACTTATGGGTGTACCTAACCCCCTCCCTTTCCTAAAATAACACCCCGTAGTCGACAAACAAAACCGGAGGGGGGGGGGGGGGGGGTCGAGGGAAACATAAGAGAAAAGGCACCTCCATCACGGCTACGCCCTTCGGTAGGTTGCCTCGTCAGCATAACACGCGGTCCTTCGGCTCTTGCATGCATCTTGTCCAGTACCTAACAAACCAAAGATATTGTGGAGTCCAAAGTAACACATATGACCTTCAGAATAGATTGAATATATATAGTATAGTGAAAAACTGAAAAATAGGAAAACATAGCATACAATAATACCATGTGTTTGAGTTTCTGATAGTAGATGGGCCCCATGAAAATGTATGCTTGAAGAGGAATTCCTAACATACCTGAATCACACAATACAATAAGGCCAATATAAGTTCTGGTCCCGGAAGGTTCTTGCTCATACTATGGTTATCTTTAACTACAATGCTCAGAACATTCCTACTATGGTTATTATCATTTTCTTAAAAGCGATATTTAATATCAACTATTCCCATTTCTTTTCAGAAATAGTAAGAAAATGAAAAAAAAAAAAAACAGAAGCCTCATTTTCTGGTTTTACTAGAAAATCCCATCAATCAAACGCTGATTGGTATGAGATTTTTTCAAAAGGGTTAAACTGTAATCCAAGCCTGTAACTGAGAATGTTGATCAATATTTTTCAATGAGACCAATAATGACAATAATGATAAACTAATTAATTGGCCACTAAGTAGCATGTTACGGCTCTCCATCTCGATGTTTCTTTGATGCATGTGCACATGCTAATTTAAGATTGATACAGCAACAACTTTTTTGCCCAAGGCTCTTAGCAGCTGAGTCAATGAAGAAGATTTGACAATTATTTTGAAATTCTTATAAATGTTAGTATCTAACTATCTATTCAACAGTACATAACGCCATAACGGACGTATTTATTATTTACTTTCTGTCAAATGCTTCTTTGCATGAATATATAATTGAGACAACAAGATAACTTTAGCCTGAATTATCAAGCAGTTTTTGGTACTTCTGTATTGCTCGACATACTTTTATTGACTCAATTTTGTTTTCATTGATTTTATTTGATGTATATTTGTATATTACAAGTAGAATTCTTTAATTATATATACATAGTAAATTAAAGAATTATACTTGTAATATGTATGTTTTGTCAGTACTTAGAGATATCAATATATTAGTCACTAGTTTTTGTAGAAATAAATGTTGGTTGCATATGAAAAATGTCAGAAAAAATACATATCAATTGAATATTTGACTATGAGTGATCATGTTTTTACGTTGTATGCTTAACTAAAAATAAAGCCTGAAATCGAAATCACTACCTCACCTATTACTTGTGCAAGCAAAATGAGATCACAAAAGCACCCTAAAAGTAAATAATTAGTGACTCCGACGTTATAGTACCTGAGTATAGAAAATCTTTCCCACTATAGCTAAACCCCTTCTGGATAAGGGCATTACTGAAATATAAAATAACAAATCATCAGTTGTAGTGTGCCAGCGTGCCTCAAGGAAGGATGGGTGGAGTGGGGAGTACCTGATGTCCTCAACCTTGTCAGCATTGCCAGAAGGCTCACCAAAAGCAGAACCATAGTGGTATCTTCCGCAAGATACCCCTGCCTTACCACCAAGAAGCTCTATCATTTTGCCTATTGTCATACGACTATAACACAAATGCACTATCACCCGAGTAAGTATTGACGTCATGTTAGCAAATGATATAAAAAAAAATGCTAAAAGAGCATTAAGAGAAAGGAGAAAGGACCTTGGAAATCCATGAGGGTTCATGATTAAATCAGGACATACACCCCGCTCAGAAAATGGGAAATCCTCTTGTTGAAATATTATGCCACAAACACCCTTTTGTCCGTGTCTACTACTAAATTTGTCACCAAGCTATAGTTTCACCAACAAAATACAGAAGTAAATAAAAGGAAGTGATCTGAAAAGTTTACAGACTAAAAGTACTATAGAAGAAATGCACTCGCCTCAGGCCGCCTAACATGGCGAATTATGAACTTGATAGGCATCTTCTCATTGTTATCCGTATAAAGCATCACACGATCTATAACAGTCGTCTCTCCTTCGACACCTTTGAAAAAAGCAGGCGTATCTTTGTAGTCCCTTTAACCCCATAAGAAGAAATAAAAGCAAAATCAAAAGGTAAACAGTTAAATTTTCAAATAAACAAAAAAAGGAGGAAAATACAAACCTTGTTTTTCCATCTTTATCTGCATTCAGTGGGGAGCACTTGTTTACAAGCATATCATGGTTCCGTACTATTTGACCAGGTGCTGCGATCCCATCCATGTCCAGAATCTATGGACAGAAAAAAGAAAAGATGGTAAGGCAAGAACATTACAACAAGATATACTTGGTATCAGCTTGCTGCAGCCAGGAATGGAACACATGTACAGTACAGACTTCATATTGCCCTTCCAGTTTTGTTTCAACTTTCAAGGATATGTTTTCCTTTCTAGAAATATGCATATTATCACATAATTAACCGAATTTACTGATTTCCATGCATATTATCACATAACTGAATCTACCGATTTCCTACAAGAGAGAATGTGTACACATGCTACTCGCCACATTTCCAGTAACAAAATTATCCATGATAACTTTGTAAAACAGAAGGAGAGACATTCGTGCCTGCATATTTTTCCGGATTTGAGCAGCACCTTTTTCTCTTTGAGGCGCAACAATGATATCCGACACTTTTCCACCATAATTCTCTTTCACAACAGTTTGTCTGTAAACAGAACAGAAGAAATTGTATCATGAAATGTTATAAAAACTTCAGGTATAGCAAGTCTCAACAAGGAAATGATTAATAACACTATATCCAATGTATATGGGATCACAAATAGCAGCACTATTTTATATAAGAACAGTGCTTAATTCAAACCAGGGAAACTTAAATCTTTAAACAGTATCATTTATTAGGCATCATACTGGCACACAACAACCCAAACTTGAAACTGTACCAGACTGAGCCTGGTGATTCCAATTTGACAAACTTCCTTCCAAGCTTTTTAACTGGTTCTCAAATTAGGCCAATTGACAGCAAAGTCCATTCGTACACACACCAAGATGCTGACAATAATGCAAAAAGGGAAAATAATATTTACTTCTTCATAACAATGCAACGACCAAAGCCACGATCAAGAGATGACTTGTTCATGACAATTGCATCCTCTATATCATATCCGCTATAACTCATAACCGCTACAGTAGCATTTTGCCCAGCTCCGAGTTTATCATAACCCACCTGCATTAATTGTTTATGATTCTTTGTCAAATGAGCGAATGGGGTTATTTGCTCTACCTAACTTTAAAATTCTATGAACAATGTGCTTGACCTAAAGTTAGTTTTGCGAAGTTGAAATGATATCTATTTCAATGGAAGCAGGTGGGTTTTTCCCGCTATCATCAAAATATAAAACAGAAATAAGTTGAAATGAGCTTTCTCAAGGTTAACATTGCAAACAATATCCCCACTTTCAAGGGTACACCGACCGTAAATAAATAAGAAAGATAGAGAAGATTACCAGCTCTATAGTTTTGGTAGTTAGTAAAGGGCGCTGCGCATATACTAGCGAGTATAATAGAGTGTCAGCACGGCATAACTGCACTCAAGCAAGCACAGACTTCTATAAATAATCAAAACATATAAAGAAATTGGACAATAAAAACATTACAAAGATTGATGCCTGGTTAAATGCAATATTTCCCATTGCCTGCTTTCCCATGGCACACTGTAAAATCTCAAAAAAAAAAAATTTAGATCATTTGCAATTGAAGTATATGTCTAAACTTTGTTTCAAAGCAAAACACAAAATTAAGCAAACCTGGTAGGTGTTACGTGGAGATTGGTTGTGGTGCGGATAAGGGATGAGTCCAGCAACAACTCCTAAAAGACTAAGTGGCTCAATCTCTATGTGTGTTATTGCGCTACTATCAATGCCGTCTCTTTCAACCTCATGCTCATACAATGCAATCTGGTTTGTTTTGTTAAAAAGTTAAACCTCAACAGAAGAAACACACACATACACACAAAGCTTAGAGGGAGAAATGGATGTATACCAGAGTATTGTTCTGCTCATTGACATCAAGGAACTCAATAAGGCCGTCATGCAAAAAATCATCAAAACTACGGAACCCCACCTACGAAAAGAAATTAATGTTAACAATAAAGTAAATTTTGATTTGAAACGAATGAAATAATAATTGATGCGTTGTAATTTAAACATATGGAGAGAACAAACCTGGAGCTCCTTCATGTGATGTTCTTTGACCCTTGAGATGCCCTTATCAGCAATAATAAGAGGCCGGCAAACACGACCACCATCTGTTGCCACGTAAACACAATTCTGAAAAATTTAAATGCACAGAAACATAATTAGCTGTTTCAAATTCATTTCCGAATCCAGTACACAAAATAATGTCATCAAATGGGCAACCCAATCTAGAAAGCCACCTGTTTTTCGTGAACAAAAATGCTAACAAAAGCCCCGATCTTCCCCGAACGGCGCAATCTCCTCATGACATCAGCAAAGATCTGTGCAAATATAAACAAACATCAGCAGAAATAGCAGGGAAAGAGAAGGAAACAGAAAAACAATACAAGCAAGATTCGATGTGTATTTCTGTAAAGATGCTGTATTTTCTCACTAATACACAAAATCAGTTTCCACTTATCTAAGTTTAACAGTAAAACTATATTAGGGAAACAATAATACTGAATTAACAAACATGGGGTCTTGTATGCTTTCCAAGAATAAGTCCATTGAAAAACACCAGATATGAATCCTTTTCATGAACTTGTTCCGCAGAAAGGTGAGAAAGGTCCTCTACACCTAAACTGTAACACTGCAATAAATAGATAAAAATATTAGGGATAAAAAGGTAGAAGCTAAGCAAGAACGGTGAACAAGCATTTCACTGCAGAATGTTTCTACGCAGAGTTGAATAATAAGTATTAAAAAGTAAGAATATTCACTATTCAGACAGAATGACAAATTTACTATATGTATAATTTGAGAAAACAACAGATCCCCATAAAGAAATTAGAAAACATGAAAAGTTCTAAAAGAGAGACCAGGCTGATAAGTGGACCCTCTTCCTCATCAGTTGTCACATGAGTCATCAAAGCCAAATTTTTGGTCAGGCCACAAGCTTCTCCTTCAGGCGTGTCACATGGACAAAGCATTCCCCACTGTTCAAACATGAATAAAAAAAATTCAAATTCTTTATAACAATTCTTTTATAAAAAATAAAAATAAATAAAAAAAGCAAAAAGAGAAACAAAAACACATGAATCTACCTGGCTGGGTTGCAAAGCCCTGGGTCCACTCACTTTGCGTGTCTTTTCAAACTGCGGTGATATACGTGTCATGTGACCTAGTGCCCCAATATATGACAATCTAGAGAGAACCTGTTGCAACTAGCAACTGTTAGTGACTAATGAGCACTATGGTTTATTGGAAGGGATGCGAAAGGCACAGAAGAATGAGATGACAGGAGAGAGAGAGGGAGTGAGAGAGATTAGACTTGGCTAGTGGCAACCACTACCAAGGTTTTTAAAAAAAAAGATAAACGGAGAGAGAGATGGATGGACATTGGAAAGAGGTACCTGTGAAACACCTTTCCTGTGCATCCTAAAACGCTTCAAGTCCCAATTTCCAGTTGAGATGGCCTTTTCCAAGCCAAGAGTTATGATATCAGTCACTATATACTGAATAAAATATGAAAATAACTTGTCTTTAGTATAATATCAGTTATGTGCCATTTAAATATAATAAATCTCAAGTTTAGAAGAATTGTAGAGAGCTCTAGGCCATACCCGACTGAAATCCAAAGCACCAGAGCGATTGCTTTGGCCCATTGCATAATTCATTCTCTGAACAGCTTGACTGTTCATTGTCTTGAATAAATCCTTTAATGGAAGTAAAAAATATAAGTTGCCAAAACACATTATGAAAGCATTTTCTTCTAGTTAAAATGTAAAGGCACCAAAATATCACCTCAAAAAGCAAAGATACAAGCTGACCAGAGAGCTCCAACCTCTTGTTGCCCACATAATCCTAAACAAATTATATTTAAAGACAAACTTTAATAGCGGAAATTATTATGCGTGTTTTGTTTGCTAATTTAACAGATGGCATGCATCAGCTAAAATGCAAATATAAGCCCCTATTCTATGAGTTCGCACAGTGTATATCTTTTGTTCAAGGTTTCCTGTATCTTGGTTGATTCTTTATTTATTTATTATTATTTATTTTTGTTGAAAGGTTGGCACTTGTTCTGATTTTTAGTAGAACACAAACACAGATTTGGCACAACTAAAAGCTTAATGATACAGAAAGCAAAACAGCATGTACCTTATCATCAAATGTATCATCATTAAGAACTGCATCGAACATTCGTCTCAACATAACAGCAGAGTAAATGCACTTTGGTATGAAATCTCCTTTTTTAACCTGTAGAATAGAAAGAAAAAAAAAGAAACAATTTTTAAGGAGCTTACAAAGCAAAGAAACAGTTGTAGCGGTAAACATCCATGGGTTATAGAACACAGTAAATATAGCAAACCACTCCTCCCCTTTAAATAACAAAACTTATCCCTCTTTTCTGTTCTTATTATTTAGACATAAATCCCGGTGGATGTATAATCTGACATTTCTTTTTCTTTAATTACAAATAGGTGGGAAAGCATGATTATGTAATAGGATACTTAAAGCACTCTTCAATTATGTATATGATAAATTGTATTTTTGTATGGCAAGCATGGTATTTCCTTTTAAAGGGTTGCACAAGTAAATTCTTTATCATTTGCAATCATTCAAAACCCAGTTGTAAAAAGTAATACAAATAATAACTTACAGGCACATGTGCAAGAAATACATCTGTTAGAATTGACTTAGCTCGCCCTTCCTTCAAGATTGCAAGGATCAAAAATAAAAATAAAAAAATAGAAACTTATGTACTAAATACTTAAATAGTATAAGTCAAACATAAACAGTATGGATTCATGATAGTCAACAGAGTAATTCACAGAAATACCCTTCGTTTCTCAGGGTTTATTGAGCCAGCATAAGCCACCTGAAAATTACAAAAAAAATCCAGGTAATGAATTTCACACTTATAACTGTTAATCAAAATTCCATACAAGTATGGCATGTACAGAGTTGACCTTAGCATCCATGTAGTCCAGTGCACGTTCTTGGGAATATATTCTCTCCAAGGAGCATTCCTATGACAAGTTTATGTTACATGTGAAAGTAAATTTTTCGAAGAAAAATATATGAAAGTAAATAAAAGCTAGTGAAATTGAGAAATAAATAATTTTCAGAAGCTACTTAGATATTCACATAAGTATGGCAGCTTGAAACTATGTAAAAGTTCCAATTCTGGAAAGATCTGTTCTGGCTTTATTTAAGCCGGTACAATAGCCATACCTGAATAGAAGGGAGGAGAAGATCACCAAATTGGGGGTCTCGTCCAAGCAATTGCACCACCTCTTGATCACTTTCCATTCCCATTGCTTTCATTACCACCATTATTGGAATCTAGTGTTTACAACAAATTTGTCATCAAAACGTGACAACCCTCGAAACAATAAATTTAGGCATCAGGAGCAAACTCTCTAAAACTCAAAATAGTAATAGAAGGGAATGCTAGTGTTCTTTTATTTTGTCCCTAGTGCATACCGGCTTCACAAATTGGTTGAGTTGTAGATATATCTTCTCCTTATCCATAAAAAATACAGTCTTGCTTTTAACTTCATGTGTGCTGCAAGTAACTGACGCCGTGACCCTATTACAATGCAATGCAAAGTTAACAATGCTGGAACCCACAAAGACAAGTCATACATAATAGTACTGAAATAACATAGAACAACAGATGCATTAGTTAAATCATACAAAATTAGGGACTTCTCTAGCAAAGAGCTCACTATGTGTTAGCATTTGCAAAACAGCAAGATGCCAAAACCTGACCATTTTGCCCTAAAATTAAACAGTTCAATATTTTTTGTCATTTGAATCATGCATTGGTCCCAACAGTTATAACTGTCTACTTTAACTGTAATTCCTGGTGATCTTTTTGTTTCGATACACCAGTACATTTACTCATTTGATGAGAAGAAATATCAGAAGTAAAAATATATATATATATATATATATATATATATATATATATATGAGAAGGGATCCGTAGCCTCCTTTTTCTAGCCTCCATTTTCTAGCATCCAGTAGCCTCCGCCATCAAAACCGATGAAAATAGTTGATCCGGACCGTTGAAAACATTCTCCATACTAATGTAGACTTGGAGACCAAATTTTACATTTTTTTTAATTTTTTTACTATTTTATCGGAGGGGTTGAAAATTTATTTATCTAACGATCTACATACATTCAATTTTCAACCCATCCGATAAAATAGTAAAATGTAAAATTTAGTCTTCTCACCAGTCATAACGATCTACATACACCAGTATTACATCCAATAAAATGTAAAATTTAGTCTTCAAGTCTATGTTAGTATGAAGAATGTTTTCAACGGTCCGGATCGGTCATTTTCATTGGTTTTGATGGCGGAGGCTACCAGAGGCTATTGATCCCTACTCTATATAAATATATATATATATATATATATATATATATATCAAAAGTGAAACCGAACTGAACATGAGGAAATTCTCAGAAATCAAATATAATTTAGAGACAAAACTTAACATTCAGTCACCCAACTTCTGATTCATTCAAAAAATGGTTAAAAGGAAACTAGTAACATAAGAGAGCAGACAAATGGACAACGGGAGGTTATTTTACCTTCCTTTGCCATCTTTGTCAACAATAATGCGATTCTTAGAAAGCTGCTCCTGTATTAAAATCACCTAAAAAATCAACAAAATAAAGTATAAAAATCAGATACTTTTCAGACTACACCACAAGCACTATTTAGCACAGTCATAGATAGTAATATCTGATGTAATACCTTCTCAGTTCCTTTGACAACAAAATAGCCACCAGGGTCAAGAGGACACTCACCTAAGTCGCATGATTTTGCACAAGGAGATTAGAACAAATATTTCAATAAAACATGAATAGCAATGAGAAGCTCCTATACCATGAGAAACCTCACGATAACCAAATAGTGGGGAAGGGGGGGCAAGGGATCTGGTGTGTGTGTGCGAAAGAAAGAGAGAGAGAGAGAGAGAGAGAGATAGGGGGACCCCCACTGCCCATATCCTTACAATGCACAATAGTAGAAACATAAAATGCAAATTTTCTTTTTCTTTTTCCTTCTGATTGGGTTTCATCTCTAGCCTACCCCAACTTGTTTTTCCCTTTTTTGCAAAAAAAATAGGAAAAAGTCAAAAGTATGTACCAAGCTTGGCGAGATCAGTTTCGTCCTTGCCATTTAGCACGCAATTACAGCTCCTTAGCATAATAGGGAGGCGACCAATCTTAACACCAGCCTGGACAAGAAAACCTTCATACTTATGTTATGGAAAAAGGTTGTTCTCTATGTAAGGAAAGAACAGGCCAGATGATATGGATACCAAATCACCACATTAGGGTAGGGCTCTAGTTTTGTCGTATCCCACTTGGGTGTTTGTTTCACATGGATATGATTATCTCCACCTTTCTTGAGATGATACCATGAGATAATATGCAATAATCAACCAAGGCAGATACACTCGTGCACACATGCACACACACATATAAAAGAAGAGGCACATAAAATCACCTTTCTGGTTGGCTGTTGACCCTTCCCATCAGTGTACTCAATCTCAACTGATATATCAGCGCTGTAGCTGCATACACATACATGACAAAAGAATTACCATACACCAAACATTTCTGATAAGTTTATGATGTTACTTCATGTATTACTCATTATCCAAAAATTTGAGACAAAAAAACAAATAACAAAGTAATGTACGTGTTATCAGAGAGGCGGCAAAATTGAGGTGTCAACTGCTTGTTCTCAATTGCTAGATATGGCTGTCCAACTGTTATATTTAAGTATCTGCAACGATTTACAAAAGAAAAGAAAGAGGACAGAAATAAGAAGCTGCCAGTACAAAAGAAAGAAAAAGAGGATTTAAGTTAGAAAAGAGATAAAAATATTGAGTAGAGTACCTGAGGTAAATGGTATCAGTGACCCTTTGATAAGAATTGGCATGCATGATTTTCTTGATGCCATGGTTAACAAAATAATTGAAGGAGTCTATATGTGTCTTGACGAGGCCCCTTACCTAAATAATCAAATTAGGACAGAAATAAAATAGGAGAAATTAAAGAAGAGTGGTTAGAGAAGAGTTCAATTAATGGAAGTAGCACATACTAGAAACTCATGTTGTTATCTGGATTCCAGGAGCAGGAGAAGAAAGAAAGAAACGGTTGGTAGTGTTACCTTGAGAAAGGCAGGAAGTAGTTGAAACTTGTCAACTGAAGACTTAACAGGTGCAGTTAACCGATTGAGATTTGCATCGCAGCTACAAATAAATAAAAGAATGAAACAATTACTTGCAGTTATGAAATTAGATTGAACAATGGGGTATAATTATAAAGGGGAGGGTGACTGGGTGAGGGCTAAAACCCTAAACCCTGAACTTGTACTCGTGTTCTTCTTTTTCTTCTTCTTCTTTCTGGGGAACCATATCGCCGTCTGGCGTCGGCGACGGAAACAGTCGGAGAGAGAGAGAAGCGCGCGGCGTTGAGAGCTTAAGATGGGTATGGCGAAGGAAGCACGGAGAGGAGCGGAGGGATTTGGCGGCGATACACTTGAGTTTGGTTTGGTACTTTGCTGCAGCGAGACGAACATCCCCTGCAGACTGAGATTTTCATCTGCACCATCGGATTAAATTTCGACGACTGATGCTGATGCTGATGCTGATGGTTAATGATACATGCAGAGCGCCTGACGGCTGAGGTAATCTCTGATTTTTTTTATTGATGCTTGGCGCATGACCATCATGTATGATGTATGTGTATTTGTTTGCTTTTCAAGGCCTTCAAAAAATTGAATACTATGAAAGTGGATATTTAAATAGATTAGATAGGCACTGACTTACGAAATTGAATAAATACAGTTGTCGAATTAGAAACTCACAAAAAATGAAAACAGCACAATACAATAATAACTAAATGACAATTAACAACAGCTAGTAAATTCTTATGCCGAAATTCTTGATATACCAAAATTATTTGAATTACCATCTTCTTTAATTGTTTTAATTATAATTAATTTTAGAATTTAGTTAATTAAAACTTCCAATCAAAATTTGTTTGCTTAGCTAATTAAAAGAAATAAATTTGGTACTTAGATTTTGTTTCTAGTGAATTCTGTTGGATTAAACTCATCTTTTGTTTAACAATTTGCAAAACAAATCAGTACTAACCTTGCACAATTTAGTTTTGTTGAGATGCAGGTTAACACAGGTACACTACTGTGCTGCAAAGGCTCAAACAAGTTTAACACTAGTCAAGACATGCTCAAGACATCAATAGCAAGCTTAGATGACATTCACAGAGCCAAGAGTTGTTGTAACGTTTCACAAACCCGTCATAACGGGGGCTCAACCCGTTACTGTAACACATCAGAGAGGCGTTGTAACGCTTTCCTCACCCGTTATAACGGGTTCCCAACCTGTTGTAATGGGTTCCCAACCTATTGTAACGGGTTTCTGCTCAAGGTGGCCTAGAATTCAGTCAGAGAAGCACAGAAGGGCATTTCTGAAAATGTGCTAACCCGTTGTAACAGATTATGTAATGCGTCATAGAGATATATAACACTTCAGGCCATTTTCAAGACTCCAAGACTCCAAGAAGTGCTCAGCCTATATATACATTGGGGATACGAACCTGGAAGATATCTGAACCCCTCCACCAAAAGCTTTCAAGCATTCAATTGAGCACTAGAAAGAGCAACAGAGCGTTCTCCTACGGCTGCCTAAACCTGAGAGATTTATGATAACTTCTATTGTCTAATTGTCAATTCGAGATCATTTCTTTTCTTGCTAGTTTCTATCCTTTAGTGCACTACACTTGTGTTGTCAAGTAGTGCATCATTGTCCTTGATTGTGTAGTCAATTGGACTGTTTACCTTGTAGAGTGGTGTAGCCCCTTGCATAGGTTTAGGAATCAAAGATTTGTTTGCTTATTGAAAAGAAAGTAAAGATTGGTTCCGTAATTGTAAATAACACTTCTTGCTTAGTGGAATCGGTCCCGAAAGAAAAATTTTGTTCTGAGAATTCCATGAATGTAGACCTAGTTTGTTTGTAGGCTGAACCATGTTATATCGTGTGTTCTTGTGTTCTCTTTATTGTTCTTGCTTTTTACTCTCTCTCTTTACTATTCTTGCATTTGGTTATTTTTAATTGCTCAATTGCTCTTAGTACTTGTTTGCTGAAAATTTAGCTAGGTGATTAAGGTCTAAAAGCTTGAATTGTAATTGTTGTTAAAAATGCTTCCGTCCTAATACTTGACCTTAGTCTTTCCCTCGAGTCTCAATTCTAAAAATTGGTATCAGAGCCCACAGGTTTATGCCTAACTAATTGTCAAAATCTTGTTAGTTCTTGACCTTGTCTTGTAAAAAATGACACAATTGAAGTTTGTGAAAAAAATCCTTAGTTTTTGGTGTAGGTTGTAAGATTTTTTTTCTTTTGAAAAAAATGTATGGTAAACTATCTTAGTTTACTTGAGTTTGAAAGATTGTAGAGGATGGTTGGATATTCAAATATGAAATTGATGGTGTAACTCTAACCAAAGAGTCCAAAGACCTCAAATATGCAAATGATAATGTCATGAACACCATACTTAGCTTAATTCATGAGACTATTGATTTATCTCTCACTCACTCCTCAAATGCCAAAGAAATTTGGAATGCTCTAGTACTTAAATATTGTAGAAATGAACACATGAAAAATACTTGTAAGGTTGGATTAACAACAAAATTAGAGAATATGAAGTTTGAAGAAAACAAGTCATTTAAAAGTCTTTATCATAGACTCATATCTGTAAAATATAAATTTGTTGAAGTAGGATCTAACATTTGTGATGAATATTTTGTAGGAAAACTCTTAAGGATGGTGTCCAAGCAGCCTGATTGGGATGGCGTTGTGAGCTCTATCGAAGTTTTACAAGCCAAAGGACTCACTTATCAACCCAAAGTGGTGTATGCACAACTTTGCTCACATTAGAAGAATCACAAGGAAGAGTGCACAACATCAATCAAATCATTGATCTTGCCCGCACAATCTTCATACAATCTACCTTATAAATTTGAAGCAAGTGAAGTGGTCTACCAAAACCTCTACCAAGTACTCTCCAAGAACAAAGATCTTCTCACTAAACTAGTGAAAGGAGGAATAGAATTCGAAAGGAAAGTAAATATGGAGAAATTAGTTCAAGGCAAGAAGGTAGTATGCTTATCATGCAATAAGGAGGAAATATCATTCAAATTGCTATGTCATCTTTCCTCAAAGGAGAAGATCACAAGAAGGACGTTTTAAGATAGCTAACAAGGAAGATATGCAAGCAACTTAGATAAGTGAATCCGAAAAAAGTGAAGATGTGGAAGAGGAAGTTAACATCGGGGGAGGAGAAGTTGAAAACAAGCTAGCCCTCATCGGAAAGAAACCAATGACATGTTTGGAGATAGACCTTGAGATCATAAAGGAACAAGGAATGACGGATTCGAAGAAGATTCCTATCATTAAAAAAATGGCTCAAGCTAAAGACGACTATACAAGAGAGCAAAAAGAAACCCTAATGAGAGGTGAATTTCCAAGGATAGTTAGCAATTTAAACTAATTGAATTGAGATAAATGTAAATAGAGAAAAGAGAAAGAAATGCTCAATCGCGTGTTGACGGAGTTCGGCTTGCACGAATGCCTCGCCTACGTCTCCGGGTCCCCGGCGCCCCCGCTTCTTACGGTAACAAGCCCGGTCCGCTCCACTAAACAAAAACTCGCTTGCTTAGCGTACAACTTCGAAATTGGGGCTCTCTTACACATACCGGTGGAGCCGCCAACCCTAACCCGACGCCAGACTCTATCTCTCTTACACACACCGGTGGAGAATCGAGCCGACTTCCTTTTGAGCCAACAGTTACTTCCAACAAGGTGGGAAAGCCTTTGACACTTGCAAAGTTGGATGATGCAAAGCAAATCGAGAAGTCTTTAAGTCTCACAAGAATGGATGCTCAAGCACAAGAGAAGACAACTCAATCAAAAGCTAAGACTACGAGCACTCAAGAATTGGAGGCCCATAGCCGAGCTAATATGGTGGTATTTGACATCTCTAGGTATCATGATGGGTCTTGTGATTTGGATAAAAATCAAGAATCGTTTAATATGACTAAGCTTAAAGAGTTACTTGATGAGTCCAAAAAGTCTATGGATGTTAAAGATGTTATGATCAATGATTGAATTGCTACAAATTAGGGTTAATGACATTGAGACCAAAGTCAATTTAGAAAAATAAAAGGAATTAAAAGAAGCACACCCTTGAGCTTCTAATTTTGTTAAGTTTGTTAAATCTTCAAACCATGACACTAAAATTGACTATGATAAGATGTATATATTAGTTAAGATCCATATGATAAGACCTGTCTTGGATTTGTAAAGAAACAATCTTCTAAAATTGAAAAGAAATCTAAGCCAAATGACAAACCTACACGAGCTAAAAACAATGCCTATAAGTATAACAAAAGATACAATAAGAAAACCAAGTTCACCAAACCTAATTCTAGAAAGGTGATAAACAAACCTAGAGTTAGAAATGATTATAGGATTACCAACCAACATAGAGCTCAACCAGCAAAGCTTTATGTTAAGGATAAGTATGGTAGATTCCATGAGCTACACAAGAACAAGAAACTTGATAATAATTTTCAAAGAAAAAGGTATGATGATGTTTCTCCACCAAGACATAACTCTAGAAATGTGATGAATGATCATAAGAATTTTAGTAGCAAATTTCAACAAAAAAGATATAATAGGTTCAATCATTTAACATCTCATCTAAGAAACATAAAAAAATTGCATGATAAATATAGATTAGTGATGAGCTATTGGAGACCAATTAACAGTAAAAATCATGATCATATCAATATTAACTCTAAGACAATCTTTTGTTCGTTTTGTTTGAAGTTTGGACATCAAGAACATTTTTGTTGTTTTAGAAAAGAAAAGTTTGTGGAACCACTGCTCTTCCAAGCACAAGTAGTACCAAATTGATTGTCTAGAGAGTCATTAGAGTCCTCCAATTTGATTCTTATTCTGTATATTGTGTTGAAGGAGAGTCGTGTAGCAAAATATATGATTCAATATCCCTTTTGATTGAATTATATGTTTTGTGAACCTTAATTGATCTTTTTATCCAAATCACAACTCATTCTGAGCATTTGGATGAGTATAAATATCATAGCTGAATTGAGCCTTATTAATATCAAAGACAAATTTGGAGCATAACAATAAAATTAAAACTCAATTAATTGCAAAATGAATGCATGCGCTCTGGGATCCGTTATAACGGGTCAGAGAGCTGTTATAACATTTGTGAACCGTTATAATAGGTTTGAGGATCAAAATTAGCCGTTAGAGGTTTAAATGACTGAGGCATTACAACAGAGAGAAGAGAAGCATTATAACGACTGAGAACCCATTATAACGCGTTAGGAACCCGTTGCAACGAGTTGCTGTAACAACTGAAGAGTTTTTCAACTATTCAAGGCATTCATTCCTCTCCAAGAGTCTTTATTCTTGCCAAATCGAAATTTACCTTTCAGTTTTATTATTGCTAAAACCCTAGCTCCAAAAACTCTATAAATTCTCCAGAATTCTCAAGAGATCAATCAACTTCCGTGGTACTTAAGCAATCTCAAGACTTCATCATGTTTCTCGTAAGTTTTATCATGATTCTCACTTCTCTCATGGCACCTCCAAGATTACCAATTGTTTACAATAAGAAAAGAAAGGAGGCAGAAAAACAATTGGAAAAGAAAATGAACAAAAGGGTCATGGCACAAAGGGAAAATATTTCCTCTCTTACATACCAACCCGGTACAGGTACAAATTCCAACCCGGGTACAAACCCTACACCTTCACCATCCAATCCGAAGCCAAACCCTTCGTCGTCTCAACCTACACAAAACTCTTCTTCCTCTCAACTAGACAACAAAGAGTTTTTAACCCTTGGGCCAATTCATCACAAAACCAAATTCTATACCGATCGGCCCTTGAATTTTCTACCTTCCATAGCACCTTCAAAAATAGACCCGTTTCTGATACCCTTGTTCATGTTAAATGGGGACAATCAAATAAATGAATGGGAGTACAATCAATTGGTTCAAGCAATTGATTTTTGGGCATGGAGATCCTTGATTGAATTGAACCACCAATTTGTATTGAGTTTGGTAAGAGTTTTATATGCCAACATGAGACCAACCAAAGAACCGTTTGGGGTAACCACCTATTTCTACGGTCAAGAAATCCCCATTAATGTCGAAACTTTAGCTTAGGTCTTTGGTATTGTTGAGAATAGTGAGAAAGTAGATGTATACCATAAGTGGCAGAAACATGAACAATCCTTTACCGAATACAAGAGATGGTTAGGTGTCCAAGACCCACACAAAGACCATTCCGACTCTAAACTTCCCACATTCCATAGATTGTTGTTTCTTCTCATAAACAACATTCTAATACCTGGTTAAGGTCTTAAAACCAACATTGAACAAACCAATGGGTTCCTCCTTAGGCATCTTATTGCCAAGGACAAAGTGGTAAACATTTCTTTCATCATCCTAAACCACATGAGAATGGCCCCAACAAACAAACAAATGAGCTTACCATACCCTCATCTCTTGATCCGAATACTTGTGCACAACAACATCATCATCCATATCAATCCAAAGGAGCTCAATCCAATCATCTACCTACCGGCTAACCTAATTGCCTTCCTTGGAAAGAAGAGTTTAAAAGGAATTTGACTTGGGAATCGAAATCCAATCAAATGAATGAGTGAACAAGGAAGGAGGGAGCACAACCCAATTAATATACCAATTTGAATGCTCCATAAGTCATGGAGGAAGAGACTACACCGAGTATGCCTCAAGTCAATACTTCTTCGTACATGCCACCTCCACTCTATCAAGGGTATCAAATCCCTTAAGATCACATTTTGTACACCCCTCAAACCTTCAATCCAATGCATTATATGCCTTATCAACGGTTGAAGAAATAACTTATTACATCTCTCAACAAGTGTACCACTTGTCTCTATACAACAAGTACAACTCCGCTAGAGTGCATGAGGGACTTGATAATCAAAATGAGTTCAATTTTATGATTTGGACCAATTGGACTCAATAATTCAAGACTTGAAATGATTGTTCCGACCCTACCGAACTCGAAGCTCAAATGGGAGGGGCACATAAAGGAGCTACTCAACTCAATCCAGAGGATGACCTTCAAGAGAGTAGTGATGATGAGTAGGAGTAGATTAGGGTTACATTTTCTTTTTTATTTTCTATGCTCCTTGGATGTTTTACATGTTTAATCATGATGTTTGTATGTATGATCTTTAATATTACTATTATATTTGTGTGCATCTTTTATAAGTTGTCTATTGCATATATATCTTGCCATGTCTCTTGATAATTGCTCCTTTATTTTTGAATTGGAAAATACTAATTGAAAATAATAACATGTGCTTTATTTGTAAACCTTATATCATTAAGGGGGGATTTAAAATTTGACTTGTTTATAAACATGTGCTTTATTTGTATACCTTATATCAATAAAGGGGGAGAAAATTCAAAACTTGACTTGCTTATAAACATGTGCTAAAACTCAGGGGAGCTTGTGTAATTGAGTCTTTTGTCAAACTTTGCAAAAATGAGGAGAAATGTTATGATGTGCATCATATGTTATGCACATCAGGTATGGTTTTGCAAATTGCCAAAAGAGGGAGTTTGTTGATTAAACTCATCTCTTGTTTGATAATTTGCAAAACAAATCAATACTAACCTTACACAATTAGGTTTTGTTGAGATGCACGTTAACACAGGTACACTATTGTGTTGCAAAGGCTCAAACATGCTTAACACAAGTTAAGACATGCTCAAAACATCAAGAGCAAGCTTAGATGACATTCACAGAGCCAAGAGTTGTTGTAATGCTTCACAAACCTATCACAACGGGTTAGAAAGAGAAGAGCTGAGCAAAGAAGGGACTTCCAGAGCCATGCGTTACTGTAACACATCAGAGAGGCGTTGTAACGCCTTGCCCACTCGTTATAATGGGTTCCCAACCCGTTGTAACGGGTTCCTACTCAAGGTGGCCCAGAAGTCAGTCAGAGAAGCACAAAAGCACATTTCTGGAAAGGTGCCAACCCGTTGTAACGAGTTATGTAACGCGTCATAGAGATCTGTAATGCTTCAGGCCATTTTCAAGACTCCAAGAAGTGCTCAGCCTATATATAGATTTGGAATGTGAATCTGGAAGATATCTGAAACCTCCCACAAGCTTTCAAGCATTCAATTGAGCACTAGAAAGAGCAACATAGCATTCTCCTACAATTGTCTAAACCTGAGAGACTTAGGATAACTTCTATTGTTTAATTGTCAATCCGCGAACACTTCTTTTCTTGCTAGTTTCTAGCCTTTAGTGCAATACATTTGTGTTGCCAAGTAGCGCATCCATGTCCTTGATTGTGTAGTCAATCAGACCATTTATCTTGTAGAATGGTATAGCCCCTTGCATAAGTTTAGGAATTAAAGATTGGTTTGCTTATTGAGAAGAAACTAAAGATTGGATTCTAATCGAGATTTGATTTGATGGATCTTATCAAGATTTTATCTCCAATATCACTTTGCGTGCACTCCAAGTTTACTTAGATTATTTTCATATTTTCTGTTATTTATTTTCTTAGCAGTTAATTACGATTTATTTACAGAATCAATCAGTTATTTGTTTTTTTATTTTGGTTATTGCTTACTTTAGGACCGAGACACTTGTCGCCTATAAAAGAGATCTTAATCATTTGTAAGAATTATTATATCTTGTTTAATTTAATGAAATTTGCAGTATGTTAAGAATTTCGAGAGTTCTGTATTTTGCTACTTAGCATGTGACATTTTTCCTCTTTGTTTCTGATAGGACCTCATTACAATTGGCTAGTATTTAGGCCCATTAACGTTGACCCGCTTGGGACGATCTGTTCCCACTCGAATTCATTGAACTTAGGCGGATAATCAACCTGAAAAATAGCGTGACTCGATCGAAGAGTTGACCCATTCCCACCCTGGCTTAATGAGTATAAATGCAAGGATTAGTGGACAAATTATGGGTTAATTTTGAAGCTTATACAAGATTAGTTGCATTCATATACTTCTCTTTTCTCTCCCTCTTATTGTAATCACTTTCTCATCACGACTTGTCATTCAAAGAGTCGAGATAATATTCATCAATAAAGCTCTTATGAAACCACCTTCACCTCCCAAACTTTCATTTACATTATGATTAAATCAAGCTTAAGGTCAAGTTTTAATCAACCCGAAGAGTATGATGCAATTCCAACTCGAGATTTGACGAGATCTGATTCGAGTCAGAGTCGGATTCTAATCGAGATTTGATTTGATGGATCTTATCAAGATTTTATCTCCAAGATCACTTTGCGTGCACTCCAAATTTCCCTAGATTATTTTCCTATTTTTTGTCTTTTATTTTTTATAAAGCCAAATTATGCATGCATTTATTTAGGATTAAGTATGTAATTTAAGCCTAGTTTAGTATAATTTAGAGTTAAATAAACAATTTTTGTTACAAAAAGAGTTCAAGTCACTACCTTTCAGTGTTTTAATGCAAAAATATGTATTTGGAGCAAAATGGACACAATTGGATGCTTTGGAGCAAGTCAGGATTCAAGACATAGCAATTTGACCATCTGTCAGGTCAATTGCGGCCGCATGAACCTTCATTGCGACTGCAATCAACCTCTACAGACAACACAGAGAAATCCCAACTTGATTGCGAGCGTAAGGTACATCCTTGTGACCCCAATACAAGTTGGCAAAGCACATCAGAAGATGGAAGTTACCACCTCTGATGAAATAAGATTTTCAAATAATGCACAATTCATTAAGTTCAAATAAGATTTTTTAATTGAGAATAGGGGAGAAATATTATGAGAGAAAATTCATCAAGAGTCATATAGAAAAGACTCATAAAAAATGCATACAAGAACATGAGTATATAAAAGACAAGTCTTTAACGGAGTATAGTAAATTACAACTTTTAAAAGATAAAGCTACTACTAGATATAACTTTCATTCTCTCAATTTCTAAAGATTATTATCCTCATGCAATGGACCCCAAAACCCATATCTCTCAATCCATGATGCTCGATATTGCTCTTGAAAGGCATCGATTTCATCCAACCTTTCATACACTCCTCTATAGTGCTCCATGTCATGCAACGTGATATCATATAATTGTTGTGAAAGTTGTTGCACTCCTTCCAAGATAAATCTTGTGGGTTGAGGAGGTCTTGAAAAGGCATTGGCTTGTTGTTCCGGTTGGGCTTGAGGTTGAGGTTGAAATGGGGGTTGAACGTACACATTCTCCATCAGTTCCGGTATTGGAGAACTAGGTAGAGGATGAGATGAGCTAGCTTCCTCTCTTCTTCTCTTTTCGAGCACTTGGTTATCCATTGGGGGATCAAAGCATTCATCCAAATTGTCTCATTGGTTTCGTGCCCCATTGTGTGCTAAAATCCATTGATTTACCTTGTATTTCTTACTTGGTTCCCAAAAACATCCTTCTTTGTTCCATCCGATTGAGTTAAGTATGTTAACAAGGTTTTCAGGTTTAAATGCCGGTTGGTTATTTATAGGAATTCTTAAACCAACATGTATCATAATTTGGGTAAGGAGATGAGGATAGGGTAGAGACTTGGTTGTATTGGTTAATGCAAATCTCATATGATTCAAGATGATGTATAGAATTTGGACAACCTTGTCGAAAAATATCAAATGTCGAAGTAGATACATTGCATTCATCTCCAAATTGGTTTTAATTTTGCTTTTCGAGGTAAGGATATTGTTGATGAATAGAAACCCTAAATGATAGATGGCCGGAAAATGGGTAACAGTAAGTTTTTGCTTCTTGTTGTGTGCATCAAACCAAGTTTTGTAGTCAAATTTATCGACATCACTTGGCTAAACCCTAAATGGATACACATCCTCTCCCACATTTGAGATACCAAAAACTTCACAAATGGTATCAATGGTAATGGATATCTCTTGCCCACATATGTAGGTTGTAACTCCCCAAGGTTGACTTGTAGGTTCTCATGTTGGCATATAGTATCCGGATTGGCAACTCTTGATACATAAGGTCACATTCTATGATTGGTTTCCATTGCCAAAATTCAATATAGTCCCGAACAATAATCCAAGGTTGACCATCTAACCTATTCTCATCATTTGTTTTAAAGAAATAAGGCTTGGAGATCTTATGGTTTCTGAACTTATTCAGAAAATTATTGAAGTCTTTTGGAGTTCGGAACAAGAATCGATTCGTAGAGGAGATCTCCATAGGATTTTGTCTTCCTATGGGCCTTGAGGGTTCTTCTTGAGGGACATTTTGCTTTCCTTTCCTTGTTTGTAGTGAACGCTCACATACTTGCTGCCCAGACCCTTCACCATCTCCAACTTGAACTCTGACTTGAGTGGAAATGGTTGCCTTTTTGGCCACCAATTTTCGGGACTTACGAGGACTTGGTGCCATAAGAAAGAGAAGTGCAAGGATTGTGTTGAGAAACATCTTGGTTTGAGGAATAAGGAGGTTTATTGAGTTTTCTGAAAGAGTTAATGATTTAGTAACAGTCTGAGAGTTGAATCCACTCAAGAGGTTCAAATTTAGTAAGTTTGTAGAAGAAGAAGGCTTAAATAGGCAGTTTTATGGCCAACCGTTATAGAAACTCATTATAACGAGTTACTGACGCGTTATAACAGGTTTTCAGCCATTATAACGCCTCTCTCTCTTCTGTTGTAACGCTCCAAGCATTTAATCTCTTCTAACGACTAGTTTTTTGTCTTCTAACCCGTTATAACGGGTTTCCAACCATTATAACGGGTTCCTAACCCGTTGCAATGCCTTTGGTAATGCTAGATATTATTTTTGCTATTTGTCCAATTTTAATTTGCTGCTATGCTTCAAATTGTTCTTTAATATTTATAGGGCTCATTTCAGCTGTCAAATGATGTTCATGCTCATGCAAATGTTCAGATAATATTGTGACTTGTATAAAAAGATCGATTAAAGTTCACAAAACATATAATTCAATCAAAAAATACATTGAATTATACATTTTGCTACATGACTCCTCCTCAAACTAATATACAAAATGATAATCAAATGGGGGAAGTCTAGTGACTTTCTAGACAATGAATTTGGTACCACTTGTGCTAGGAAGTGCAAGTAGTTCCACAAATTTACTTTTTCTAAAATGACAAAAACGTTCATGATGTCCAAATTTCAAACAAAATGAGCAAAATATTGTCTTAGAGTTAAGGTTGTTATGACCATTGTTATTGTTGGTAATTGATTTCCAATAACTCATCACTAACCTATATTTGCCATGAAAGTTTCTTATGTACTTTGGATGAGATATTGATTGACTATTCATGTAGAATTTTCTATTTTGAAAGTTGCTAATAAAATTCTTATGATTGTTCATAACATTTCTAGAGTTAGATCTTGGTTGAAAAATATTACAAATCTTTTTCTTTCAAAGTTATTCTCAAGTTTGTTATTCTTGTGTAGCTCATGAAATCTATCATACCTATCCTTAACATAGAGTTTTGGTGGTTGAGCTCTATGTTGGTAGGTAGTCCTATAATTATTTCTAACTCTAGGTTTGTGTACCACCATTCTAGAATTATGTTTAGTAAACATGGTCTTCTTATTGTATCTCTTATCATACTTATAAGCATGATTCTTAGCTTGATTAGGTTTGTTGTTAGTCTTAGATTGCTTTTCAATTTTAGAGAGTTGTTCTTTTACAAATCCAAGATCGATTTTATCATGTGGACCTTGACCAATATACATTTTATCATAGTCAATTTGGTGTCATTGTTTGAGGACTTAACAAACTTAACAAATTTAGAAGCCCAAGGATGTGCTTTTGTAATTCTTTTTCTTTTTCAAAATTGATTTTGGTCTCAATATCATTAACCCTATTTTGTAGCAATTCAATTTTTGACTTAAAATCATTAATCATAACATCCTTAACATCTAAAGACTTTTTGGACTCAACAAATAATTCTTTAAGTTTGGTCAAATTGAAAGATTCTTGTCTTTCATCTAAGTCACAAGACTCATCATCACTAATGTCATCATGAAATTTAAAAAGGTCAAAGGCTATCGTATTAGCTTGGCTAGGGGCCTCTAATTCTTGTGTGCTTGTAGTCTTGGTCTTTGATTGAGTTGTTGTCTTTTGCGCTTGATCGTCCACTTTAATAAGACTCAAAAGTTTCT
Organism: Eleocharis quinqueflora; assembly: GCA_964058865.1. Taxonomy (NCBI): domain Eukaryota; kingdom Viridiplantae; phylum Streptophyta; class Magnoliopsida; order Poales; family Cyperaceae; genus Eleocharis; species Eleocharis quinqueflora. The sequence continues at coordinate 94,716 of CAXKVX010001584.1, forward strand.
CGATTTTCTTATCACCATCCTTCTTTGTAAGTATGGAGGATGCTCTTTCTTGTTGGTGATGACTACTTTTGGAAATTCATCTCTCATTAGAGCTTCTTCTTGTTCTTTTGCATAATCGTCCTTAGTTTGAGCCATTTTCTTCAAAATGTGAATCTTCTCTGGATTCGTTATCACTCGTTCCTTAATGATTTCAAGCGCAATCTCCAAGCATGTCCTTGGTTTCTTTCCGATGAGGGCTAACTTGTTGTCAACATCTCCTCCCCCAAGATTTACTTATTCTTCTTCATCTTCACTTTCTTCGAACTCGCTTAGCCAAGTTGCTTGCATAGCTCTCTTGTTAGTCTTCTTAAAACATCATTCTTGTGGTCTTCTTCTTTGATGAAAGATCACATAGCAATTTTGAATGCTATGACCTTTCTTGTTGCAAGATAGACATACAACATTTTTGCCTTGAGTTAGTCTCTCCTCATTTACTTCCCTTTAGAATTCTTTTCCTTTTTTCACTAGCTTGATAAGAAAGTCCTTGTCTTTAGAGATAACTTGGTGAATATTTTGGTATATGACTTCACTTGACTCGAACTTATAAGGTGGATTAAATGAAGATTGAGCCGGTAAAGCCAAAGTTTTTGTTGAGATTGTGCTCTTGACTTCATTGTGATTCTCCTCATGTGAGCAAAGTTGAGCGTACACCTCTTTGGGTTGATAGGTAAGTTCTTTGACTTGTAAAGCTTCTATAGAGATCACGGCGCCATCCCAATCCGACTTCTTGGACACCATTCTCAAGAGTTTTCCTACAAAATCTTCATCACAAATGTTAGATCCTACTTCAACGAATTCATTTCTTAAAGATACGAGTCTGTGGTAGAGACTTTCAAAGGACTTGTTATCTTCAAATTTCATATTTTCTAACTTTGTTGCTAATCTGACCTTTCGAGTCTTTTTCATATGTTCATTTCCTTCATACCTAAGAACTAAGGCATTCCATATTTCCTTAGCATTAGAGAAATATGTGAGAGATAAGGCAATTGACTCATGAATTGAACTCAAGGTTGTATTCATAGCATTGTCATTAGTGTGCTTTAGTTCTTTTGATTCTTTGGTAAGGGTAACACCATCTAACTCATATTTTGGAATCCAACCATCTTCAACTATTTTCCAAAGTTCAAGTAAGCTTAGATAGTTTACCATATACCTTTTCCAAAATGAAAAGTTTTTGCAACCTACTCTAAAGATCGGGGGTTCTTTCACAAATTTCAATTGAGCCATATTTCACAAAATCAAGAACTAACAAGAATTTGGTGCTTAGCTAGGTATGAACCTATGTGCTCTAATACCAATTGTTAAAATAAGGGTTGGGGCTTAATGCGCAAGACTAAGGTCAATTTACTAGGCGGAAACATTTGCAATCAACAATTTCAAATTAAAAGCTTTTAGACCTTAATCACCTAGCCAAGAAATAGAGCAAGCAAATTCAAGAAGTAATAGAGCAAGTCACAAATCAACAAAGATCAAAGTAATAAAGAGAAAAAGAGAGTGAAGAGAGAGCAATCGAGAACAAGAGAACACGCTATGTAATATGGTTCGGCCTATCAATCAACTTAGGCCTACGTCCATGGGTCTCCCAGAACCAAATCTTCCTTTCGGGTGATTTCACTATAAAATAAGTGTTCTTTACAAAGTGCGGAGCCAATCTTTGACTTCTTCTATACAAACAAGTCAATCTTCTTCTCCTAGACCAATGTTTGGGGCAACACTACACTACACGGTAAAAAGGTCCGATTGACAACACAATCAAGGACAAAGATGCACCACTTGACAACACAAATGTGATGCACCAAAGGCTAAAAACTAGCTAAGGGTTTGTTCTCGAATAGACAATAAGAGAATAGTAGCTATCCTAATGCTCTCTAGGTTAGATAGTTGGAGGAGACTTGAATCAGGCTCTTTGTTGTGCTCAATTTGATGCTTGGAAGCTTGTAAGGGGTTTCAAATACTTGTTGGTTCGTTTCTGCATCTTTTATATAGGCTGGACACTTCTTGGGATCTTGGAAGCTTCAAAATCGTTCCTGGCGTTACACATAGTCTATAACGCTTTGAGCAAGGCGTTATAACGCCTTAGGCAACTTTCAGAAATGCCCTTGTGCAACTATCTTGTGGGCCATCTCTTCAGGAACTCGTTATAATGCTTGGATAACCCGTTATAACGGGTTCTGAGGCATTATGACGCATTGGCCAAGCATTACAGAAGCGCTGCCCTCGGGAAATCAAATGTTGTTGCTTCTCTCTTCTCCTGACGAGTTATGACGCCTTGGATACCTGTTATGACGGGTTGCTGACCCGTTGTAACGAATCCTTGAGCATTATGGTAATGTTGCGCTCTGTTTGGCACAGTGAAGTCTTTCCTTGATGACTTGAGCATGCCTTGACTTGTCCAGGGGATGTTTGAGCAATGTTTGATATTGGTATGTACATATTTTAACCTGCATCTTCACCAAAACTCGTGTGCAAGGTTAGTACTTTAATTGTTTTACAAATTGTCAAACAAGAGATAGATTTAATCCAACAAAATCTGTTATAATGCCAATGCTGACGTTATAACGCTAGAATGTGAACCAAATTTGTTTAACTCTAGAAATAACCCGTGAAACCCGTTATAATACCAACCCTGGCGTTATAACGCTATATTGTGAAAATCCAAATCTGTTCAAGTCCAGAAATAACTCGTGATATCCGTTATAATGCCAACTCTGGCGTTATGACGCAAAAGTCAAAAGTCAAAATACATACCAGTTTTGTCCTGACTTGATCCATCGTTATAACGGTACATTTAGTACATCACTTGGTGTTATAATGCTAAGTAAAAACTTCAGAAAATTTCAAATTCAACGTTAAGAAAATTTGTTCTGACTTGAATTAGCATTATAACAGTAAGATTTGTATAGTAATTAGCGTTATGATGTCAGAACTCGCTAACCTAATTTTTGTCAGATTTGTACACCTATATAAATCTATCTTCTCCAACCTTTTTAAAATTAAGAAACCTGCCTATTCTAAAGCAATTACAGCCATCATTGTTGCACCATTGAGCTCAGCTCAATTAGCCAAAACTTTTCTATAATCCCAATCTTAAATTAGCTAAATTAATATGGAGATTATTGAGAGATTGCTTGTGCATTCAATTTCATTATCCTATTGTCTATTTCATTCCTTCGTGAGCTTGTTTGTTAAATGGGTTTGATTCTTCTACCGATGTGTGTAAATTAGATTGAATTCCACCTTGTAATTGGAACTTTCGTTTAGTGAAGCGGGCTTAACTTATTATCGCACGAAGTGGGAGTGTCGGGGATCCAGAGACATAGGTGAGGCCATCGGCTAGCTGAACTTCGTCAACATATTGAGCCATCATTTTCTCTTTCCTATCTCCCTTTATCTTTTCTCAATTTGCCTAATTTACTTGCTTTGTTATTGCTTGAGAATTGATTAGTGTTAAGTGAATTGATTGAATTGATAGGATTAAATTGAATTGCTTATTTGGTCATAATTTGGTAAAATTGCAATTAGGTCCCTACTTGTTGGTAAATCGAGAAAAATCAGGACTACACATATGCGCTTAGGTGTATCACATACAAAATATGATAATTGACCTTCATACTAAACATGACATGAGACAACAAACTTCATATAATAAAGATTTTGTTGAATCATAGCAAATAAAAAAATATCCTAATTTCTTTTTACTTTTCTTCACTACTCTCTCCTTTATCTTCTTCTTTCTTGAATACTTGTGGGTTCCAATGAGTTGAAATTGTGGGATTGACTTCATTCTTGTCATCATGCATTGCGATCATGGACATGTGATATATTTGTTGAGAGAGGTGTTGAATGCCTTCCATAATGATTGGCAAGGAGTTTGGATTAGGTTTCGAGTTTGTTCTTCTAAGTTGAGAAGCATATTCACACCCTGAATTGGAATCATTTTCAGATTTTTCTCCTTGTTCAAGTTGGACCATTGCTTGATTAGCCTTTGATTTATTCTTTGTTACCAATTTTATAGTCTTTGATGAATTTGGTGGAGCCATTAGGAGAATTAGGGCAATAATTACTTAGAAAACCATATTGATTAAGAAGAAGAAGCTTAAGTGGTTTTTGGGCTCTTTTTGAGTGAAGACTCTCAAAAGACTACTAGGAGGAAGAAGAGTTTTCGTTTTGAGGTTTGAGATGGTGAAGAATGTAGAAGTGGAAGGGTTTAAATAGCTTTCAGATGCCTTCTATTACAAGAACCCATTATAACGGGTTCCTCATTAGTTACAACGGGTTCCCAACCGTTGTAACGTTCTCTTCCCTTTTTTGTAACGTAAGATCCATTCATATCACCAACGACTGGTTTTAATTGCTCATACGACTAGTATTGATTGCTCCAACAACTAGGTCTCCAAAGTATTAACTCGTTATAACAGATTCTCAGCCGTTATAATGCATTCTTGACTCGTTGTAACGGGTTTCATAACGCAAGCAATTATTTTTTAGTTTATTTGTGAATTAATTTGCTGCTATGCTCCAAATTTGGACTTTGATATTTATAAGGCTCAGTTCAGCTATCATATAGTGTTTGAACTCATGCAAATGATCGGAATGATTTATGATTTGGATAAAAAGATCAACCAAGATTCACAAAACCTATGATTCAATCAAATAGACATTAAATCATACATTTTGCTACATGACTCTCCCTCAACATAATATTCAAAAAAGAAATCAAATTGGAGGATTCTAGTGACTCTCTAAACAATCAGTTTAGTCTCACTTGTGCTAGGCACATCAAATGGAACTATACTCTTATCATTCTTAACACGATAAAATCGATCTTGATGTCCAAAATTCAAAAAAGACGAACAAAAGATAGTTTTGGAGTTAACATTATTATGATCATAGTCATTCTTGTTAATTGGTCTCCAATAACTCATCCTTAATCTATATTTGTCATGAAAATTTCTTATGTTTCTATGATGATAGTTTGAATGGTAGACATTATTGTATCTCTTTCTTTGAAAATTGCTACTAAAATTCTTATGATCATTTAACACAATTCTAGAGTTATGTCTTGGTTGAAAAGCACCATTAAATCTTTTCTTTTTGAAATCATTACCAAATTTCTTATTATCATGTAGCACATGAGATCTACCATACTTATCCTTAACATAAAGTTTTTGTGGTTGATTTCTATGTTGGTTGGTAATCCTTAAAATCATTTCTAACTCTAAATTTATTTACCACCTTTCTAGAATTAGGTTTAGTGAACGTGATTTTCTTAGTGTATCTCTTGTTATACATATAGGCATGATTTTAGCTTGTATAGGTTGGTGATTTGACTTAGGTTGCCTTTCAATTTTATAAGGTTGTTCCTCTATAAATTCAAGATCGATTTTATCATGTGGATCTTGACCAATATATATCTTATCATAGTCAATTTTAGTGTCATGATTTGAATATTTAACAAACTTAACAAATTTAGAAGTTCAAGTATGTGCTTCATTTAATTCCTTTTCTTTATCTAAATTGGCTTTGGTTTCAAGGTCTTAATTCTAGTTTCTAGTAATTCAATCTTAGACTTATGATCATTAAGCATAGCATCTTTAACATCCATAGACGTTTGGACTCATCAAGTAACTCCTAAGCTTGGTCACATTAAAAGACTAGTCATTATCCAAATCATAAGACTCATCATCACTAGACTCATCATGATATTTAAAAAGATCAATTTCTACTGTTTTAGCTCAGCTAAGGACCTCCATTTCTTGAGCACTTGTAGTATTTTTTTGTTGAGCGATCTTCTCTTGTGCACAAGCATCTACTCTTGCAAGACTCAAAGGCTTCTCAATTTGCTTTGCAACATCCATCTTTGAAAGTGTTAAGAGCTTCTCCACCTTTTTCGAATTTGGAGGACTCAAGGGCTTCTTAATCAACTTGGAAGTGTCTATTCTTGGAATGCATGTTGAGATTTCAAGTCTTCTCGAGCCTTCTTCTTGTTCTTTAGCATAATCATCTTTAGCTTGAGCCATTTATTTTATGATACGAATCTTTTCTGGATTCGTCATGTCTTACTCCTTATGACTTTAAGAGATATCTTCATGTAAGTTCTTGGTCTCTTCACGATAAGGGCTAGCTTATTCTCTACTTTACCTCCCTCGAGGTAAATTTCTTCTTTCTCATATTCGCTCTCTTTGGATTCACTTAACCAAGTAACTTGCATTACTTTCTTGTGAGTTTTCTTGAAACGATCTTCTTGTGGTCTTCTCCTTTGAGAAAATATGACATAGCAATTTTGAATGTTATGCTCTTTTTTGTTGCATGTTAGGCAAACCACCTTCTTGCCTTGAGCTAACCTCTTCTCATTCACCTTTCTTTCAAAGTCCATCCCTCATTTTGATGAGTTTGATAAGAAGGTCTTTGTCATTTGAGAGTACTTGAGAGAGGTTTTGGTAGATATCTTCGCTTGATATGAACTTGTAGGAAATGCTGTATAAAGATTGTGCGAGTAAGACCAAGATTTTAGTTGAGGTTGAGCACCTCACTTGCATGTGATTCTCCTCATGTGAGCATAGTTGTGCATATACCTCCTCGGATTGGTATTTAAGGCATTTAGCTTGTAGGGCTTCAACTGAGCTCACGGCTCCATCCCATCCGAGTTTCTTTGACACCATCTTTCGAAGCTTTTCTATAAAATCTTTATCACTAATGTTAAAACCAACTTCTAAAAAAACCATTTCTCAAGGATACTAGTCTATGATAAAGACTTTCAAAAGACTCGTTATCTTCAAACTTCATATTTTCTAATTTTGTTGCTAAACTATTTCTCAAGTATTAGTTGCGTCTCTAAAATATAAAATTTGTACTACGACCTTAATAGAAATGAACGGGAGTTGAAAAAAATTGAAAAAATTTAGAGACGCAAGTATTTTTAAGATGACTTTGACTCTATCTGATGAAAAAATTTGTTCTACTATTCTAATTTTCCCCGTTGGAGCTCTGCCAAATCATTAAAAATGCTTCTAGATATGTTTCGTCTCTTTTACTTTTACTTTTTACTTAACTTCTTTGGTAAAAAGGTGGATTGCCTGGTATATAAAGGTATCGTCTTTTCAGTTAGGAAAAGTAAGATCTGCTAAGACTCGAAAACCTTATTCAATCATGTTATTTTGCTTACTGTTCTTGTAATTTCGTTGTCTTGAGTTTAATATAATCTTACTTTAATCCCAATCTCTTATCCAATTATCTTTACCATTTAATTTCAATCTCCTTTTCCCATTGGCTGTTTGTCTGATCCTAATTGGAGTCATGACATGTGGTGTGACAATAAGTTTCGATGTTTTGTCTGCCTAGTCAGACTCTTACTTCTGTAATGTCCTGAGCTGGGAATTACAAGAATCTAAAATTGATATAGAATTTGGCGAAAAACGGAATTTTATTCAACGATGAAAATGAGATACAAAAGTGTTCATAATAGGAATTGTAAAGAGAGGGAAAAGAGAGAAATGAATTGTATTGATCTTGTTCAATTAATTACAAATACAAGGATCTATTTACAGGGGCGGATCTAGGATTCTCGCCAGGGGTTCAAGATTTACGGTATTTTTCAGGAGTTCGAAATTATGGTTATTCTTAGAAAAAAATATTTTACATGATCATTTATGCAAAAAAATTTCAAATCCATATATATTTTTGAATTTTTTTAGTATATATGGTCATTTTGAAAAAAAAATTCTCCACGGAAAGAAATGCACCCCTAAAGCAACGTGGCTCCGCCACTGTCTATTTATAGTATTGATTAAACTATTATTCTAAATATCTCCGACTCTCATCCTCTCTAATATCTTCTACCATCTATTACATTGATAATCTCCTACATAATTTGCATCTAATAATATTTCCGATGTATATTCCTAACAGTTCATTACAAAATATAGATCTGCATAATCAGTAAATTGATCGGCTCGAAAAAAATTTCAGACGACACATTGGATGCAGTTGGATCTCTACACTTCTCTTACACTTTTGTGGACTGTGAAATGTGAAGCCACAGCCCACATGACATGAGAACAGAAGCTTGTAGCAATGACGTCATTGCAGGATATCTGAACCTGTTTATCTATAATTTCGCATACGCATTGTTGATATTCTGAGGCCGGGTCTTTTTATTGTAAATACAAGTTTACACAAATATCATATTGCTAACAGATCTTAGAGCACTTTCTAGCATTTGCAGTCATTAATGAAGGCTAAGAAGAAAGAAACAAGTTTCAACCATAAAATACTGATTATTCTACTATAATTTCTCTATATATATATTTAGGAAACTAACGGGAGAAATTTTACAAATTGTACATCAGAAGGCATGAATTGCCTCAAAAAGGAAAATAAGAACCCATAAGAGGGATTAACTCTTTTAAGAATTCTAGAAGATACAACAACACAGAATAAATGATTGCACTGAGGTTTCTACATTTACCAAAACTGGTTTTGGTGTGCATCAACGTAACAGAAGTTCTAAATACCGGATCAGTATTCCTAAACAAAAATAAAATAAATAAAAGAGATGTTACATGAAGAAAAACAATATTCCAATAGTGCATGTGATATAAAATACAAAAATTGAGATAAACCTATAAATACCCAGCAAAATATAAAAAGCAAACAAGGTTCGACCTTTCTACTTGAGTTAAAATAAAGGCAGTGAAAGGGGGTGGGGTCATACTTCCAAAAAGTAAGAATGAGGACAATGCAGGATGCTTGTCATACCATGTAGGGGCATTAAACACATTGGACAACATATGTACAGACGCAAGGTACAGTGCTTTTCTAGGAACTAAACAGGAACACGGTCCCAGTTATATTAGGTTGTACAAGTGCACGTCCATTGTGGTACAGCATTTAAACAAAGAAGGAGATGGATAGATGGTAGTGTAAGGAATAAACTAAAATGTCGCTTGGAATAAACTAAGAGAATGATAAGGATATGTACCAGTCTATGTTCATGCTGGTTTAATTTTATCTCCTTTTAGCAGTTGAGTTGGTCTTGCTATTTGACGGAACTCCATTTTCAATTGCCCATCTGATTGGAAGAAGAAGAAATCATTATAAGTATAAATGTTCTTTAGATGCTCAAGTACCAATCCAGGTAATTTCTAAGTGGTACCAAATCTGTAACAGTTGTTTATTGTTTTAAAGGACCTTCACAAAAAGAGAGGGAGAGAGTAAATTATTCTGGGAAGTTGATCTCTCACATTCTAACATCTCTTTGAGTATGCCCAAACCATATTACATGAGAACCAGGGAATGCAGAAAGCAAGTTTGAAAGCAAGCTGAACCTACCAATTATTTTAATTAGCTACAGCTAAAGCCACAATAGTTGTCATAACCTAGTGGGTGTAAAGCAGTTGATTTGAAGGACCCACATAAGAAAGAACAATTAGGTTTTTGGTGGTACAAAGAAACGAGCATCATGTGATCACCTAACAAATCAGTATCAGGTACTACGGAAGTTAAGCATTTTAGGTGCTCAATTATTTCCTGAGGGTAGGGTACTACAATAACTGTACTCTTAACTTGAAATAACTACAAGCAACTTAGAATTTACTTAAAAGAGTAAAAGAAACTAAGAACTAACCAGAAAAGGATTAACAAACTTACCCAGGAGGGAACTTGGTATCAGGTTGCGTCTCAGCCCGGATCCACCAAACAAACACTTTCTCCCCACAATTTCCTAGAGGCTCAATGCCCGACCCATTATCACTCAACAATCCATTCAAGCTCTCATCGATGTTATCCAAATTCTTCTTCAATAACCATTTAGAATCTAGCACGAACCCGGCCCATTCCATCTTGTGAGGGGCAAAGCCGTCATTCTCTGGATCTAGCATGCGCCAGCCTGACAAGTGGCCCTGGGAGTTGCAAACTGGACCTTGAACCACTGGTTTGCCTTGCTGGTAGTTTTCTTGATTGAGGGTTCTGGGATCGGTGAGAAAGCTGAGACGGATGGTGCCGATTGATTTGACCTTTTGCGCCTCATCAAACAATTTGAGATCATGGATGTTGCTCTCATCAGCAAAGATGATGATGCCCTCCATTTTGTGCTGAGTTATCAATCTGCAGCAGGTTTACAAGAATGATGGGATAATTAAGCATTCGTTGTTCACACCTAATTTAGTAAATACCACAATGGTCAATTTCTTCGAAATAGCTACTAACTAATGAAAGAAATAATTGCAGAAAGAAAAGTGTGAGAAGCCAAAAAGAATATGAGATATTTGAAGGAACAATTTACAATTTTGGAAAAAGAGAGAAGAATGCAAGTGCAGTGCTGGTTCAGTTCAACAGATGATCAATAACTAACTATTTGATGAACCCAAAAAAAAAGATAGAAGAAATAATAAGATAAGATGACCTTAGAGCATGAAGTCGCATCTTGGCCTCAACAAGACGGCGTGCCTCCCAGCCGCGAGGCATGGATTCTTCAAAGGCAACATGGGCAAAGGGGACCCGGGACATTGCGAGAATGGAGGCAGTCTCATTGGTGAGCCCGCCGGCCTCAATGAGGAGCCAGGTGATGGGGTAGGGCACGAGGCGCAGGGTGTGGGCCAGGGCAGTCAAGTGCAGTGCCTGGGTGGGGCGGCAGTAGGTCGGGGTGACGATGAGAAGGGGCCTGGGGCTGTTGGTGGGAGAGAAGATCTTGCGCTGCTGCAGCTGCACCTGGCGGATGATCTGGTGGGCACGCATGACCTCGATGGGATCGGGGTGGGGCCAGGGACGGACGCGGATGCCGTGGCGGCCAACGACGGGGCGGGTGGTGACGGGCTGGGAGAAATTGAGGGAGGGGGGAGGGGGGAGGAGGGAGATGTTGAGGGAAGAGGTGCTGATGGTGGTGATGGTGGTGATGGTTGTGGTGGTGGTGGTGGTGGTGATGGAGGAAGGGTGGAATTGAGAGAGAAGGGGGGAGGTGGAGAAGAAGAGGAAGAAGAGGAGGCGGGAGAAGCGGAAGCCGAGGAGGGTGCTGACGAGGCAGCAGAGGAAGTGGAGGAGGAGCCAGAAGGGGGAGATGCCCTTGATCTCCCCTCCTCTGTAGCTCTGCATCTGCTGCAGCACCACCGCCACCTTCATTTCCCTCTCTCTCTCTCTCTCTCTCTCTCTCTCTCTCTTAGATAGATGGGTTTCCTTTCCTTTCTGAGATTGAGATTGAGATTGAGATTTGAATGGGAATAGGAAATGCAGGGAGAGAGAGCTATATAATAGGCCTCTTTACTATTAGCCGAGAGGAGAGAGGGGAGGAAGAGGTACACTGACTGACAGGAACCAATGAAGGAAGAGAGAGATGTACTGAGAGAGCTGCAGCTGCTGCTTGATCGCTGATTGAGGCAAAATGAGACCGACTCTTTCACAAGGGATCCATCATCATCTATTCATCTCCAGCTGCAACGCTTTTCTTTTCTTTTATTTTCTTTTAGTTGGTGAAAAAGACGTATTATTATTATTATTATTATTATATTATAAACAGAAAAAGGGCAAAAAAAAAGAACGAGAGTGAGAACAAAAGAATTAGGTGGAGGCTATAGAGAACACGAGAGAATTGTTGGGTGATCAGTACGAATCAAGGCTATAGGCTATAGATGATCAATTCCACTTGCTTAATTGATAATTGGCTATTTGTTACTGACTCAGCGCTGGTAAGTGAAAGTCTAAAGAGTCGGATCGGACGTTACAAGTATCGAGCTTAAAAGACCTACGAAAGGATTGGGTCGGACTTTACAAAAATCGGACCTAAAGAGCCTACGAAAGGACCGAGTAAGGGCCGGATCTAAAGAGGGTTTAATAGGGATCGGGTAATAAGGGCTTTGTTCTAAGGAAATAGGTCAGACACTTCTAAGGCCCGGCCCTTATCAGGCCCTCGGGGTTGCAGAGGGCCGGATCAGAACCAGGTAATAAGGGATTTGGTCTCTTTTTTTAATTGTTTTTAATTGTGAAAGGGTTGATAAGGGTCTGAGGGGCTGGCGTGGATAAGGATTGCAAAGGGCCGGATCAGAGCCGGACGGGGTCGAGGCTTGAAAGGGCCGGGTAAATAGGAGCCTATATTTCTGGAACGAATCCGGTCCTTCTAAGACCCGACCCTTATAAGGCCCGGCACTTTCAAAATCTTACTAAGGGCTGGATCTTGGCCGGATCTTACATGGACTTTACAGGGGTCGGGCCGGGGGCCAAGAGCTTATGGCATATCACAACGCTAGCGCCCTCAATTTTTCTTTATTTTTTGTCTAACCCTAAAATAAAATAAGATTACCACTGTAATTCTGATTTCGAATCTCTGATGACTTTATCCTCACCACTAATTTTCTATCCCATATACGTCATGGTCTCTCTAATTTTGGATCTGTCTTTTGTTTATCAGAGATGTTTAGTAACAACCCTATCAGACTTTCACATATGTTCTTAACAATGGGCATCGGATCCAGACAATATCTAACCTCCAAATGTGACCAACATTCAATATCCCAAATTTTTTACTTCTTCTTCCATAAATCTAGCGAAATATTACTTTCAGACTTATTCTCAAAACAGATTTTTGTGGCATTCACATCTCGATATACTTATTTGGCATATTTCGACATCGGTGCCAAGTCATGTTCGGTTTTTCCATCAAATTCCTTCTTTTTCTGCTGATATGGGTGACCCCTTTCAAGGAACCTTCAATGAGCTAAATAAACAGTTTTCTTACAATTACTCAATCATAGGGAATAAGTGTCTTCTCCGCAAATAGGACATGCTTGGGCCTCTTTATTCCTGAACCCCGACAAAATACCACATGCATGAAAATCATTAATCGTGCAAAATATCATGGCACGAAGGGGAAGTTTTCCTTCAAATATTTATCGAATACCTCCACGACGTATTCCCATAATGTTTTAAGTTCTTCTATTAATGGAGTTAGGTACACGTCTATGTCATTACCTGGTTGTTTAGGCCCAGATACCAGCAACGACGTCATCATATATCTTCTTTTCATGCATAATCATGGGGGAAGGTTGTAAATACACACTAAAGAAGGCCATGTAGTTAAATGACTGCTCATGTTGCCGTAAGGATTCATCATGTCCGTGCATACTTCCAATTGAAACTTCTAGGTTCATTTCTGAACACTGGAAAACCTTTGTTTATGTTCTCCCATTATGGAGAGCCGACAAGACGGCGTAATAATATGTCATTTTTCCAGCAATTTGTGTGCCACCTTAGTAATTTGGCATCTCTCTCATTAGTGAAAAGACGCTTCAACTGGATATTATTGGCACATAGAATAATACTTCGCATATGGTTTCGTCTTTCTATCATCTTCAGCCCCATTGTCTCTCAGTTTGCACCGAGATGCATTACACTTTGGGCATTTATCAAGAGCCTTGTAATCTCCTCGAAACGCAATCATTCGAACATGCCGCAATTCTCTCGACTTCCAAGTTCAAGGGACATAACAATTTTTCGACCGATAGTTTGAATCTGACAATACATTATTTTTGGGAAGCATGTCTTCCAAAAGTTTGAGTAGAGATGTAAAACTACGCTCCAATTATTCTTGGCTTTCATATTATACAATTTAAAATCGCTGAAATTTTCGTATATTTCGTACAACTCGGAAATAAAGGTATATCGAGTCCTTGTGCAAATTTCCAAAAGTATTAGGAACATCATTGACAAAATCTGCAAGCACATGATTCATCATTTTCTCGAACTCATCATCATTATGTTGTGTAGAATCTACATTTTCAATAGGTTCTAGATTTTCATCTCATACATCTGAATTTATATTCAGCTTGTGATTCATTCTTAACATTATTAGTTCCAAAATTCGGTAGATCCATGCCAGTTCCCACATCTACAAATTCTCTGTGCTTGGTCCGTTGTGTATACAGTTGTTTAAATGCACGACGAAAAGATGGGATCTAACTTCTCCAACATCCTTCCACGGGATAAAGTTCTGACAGTCAAGATAAGGACATACAAGTTTTGTTTGACCTCAATCTCATGTTTTATGTGGCACGATTCATAAATTCTCCAACTTTTATCAAATATTCATCTGAAAGCTGATCGATCACATACATCCAAGTGTAGTGATCCATATGTACAAAATAAATTGTTCACATGTCAGGGTTTAGGGTCAAATTGAGGACTATTCGAGATTAATTAATCTCTATTTGGATTAATCTCGAACAGATATCAACCTAAATTAGTTGAAGTTCTGAAAATTGGTCCTATTGACAATACAATTGATGTGCCAATGCTAATTAATTAGTAAATATGCACCATCTCATAAATTTAAGAATTAAAAAGAAGCAAGAAATAACCTTAAAATAAGAGGAGGGAGAAGATGACAGCGAAGTCGAGGAGATGCCGTAGGAAAGCCGAATCTAAGACCAACATCAAACAATTAATTAACCTTTTAAAAATTAAATATTTGAAAATACCAAATTTGAGAATTTTCTTTGGTTCGACGTACACTCCTTCTCTTTCTCTTTGATGTATTTCTGATTTTTTTCCTATTTTCCTGAATTTTGTAATATTTTTTCGAAGTTAATTGATTAGAGAGTAGTACGTTAATGGTGAGATAGATGAATTTTGAGATGATCAGGAGCTTGCGGTTGGGCGAGAATTGTGAGTTAATTTTCTACACTGGGGTTTAGTAGTTGAAGGATTTTATTTTATATTTTTTTAATTTACCATTATATTTTCTACAGCGGGGTTTAATAAAGGGTGTAGATGAGGAATTTCTACACTGGTGGTTAATAAACAAAGAGCATAGATGTCAAGCGCCTTTTCGATATTATCTACACCGGGTTTACTAAATAAAGATGTGGATGTCTTGATTTATACACCGGTTATTAAAATAGTCGATGGAAAATTTATCCAAAGAGTGGGATCGACTTCTCACTTCTACACCTGATTTTAATATAATCAGCATAAAGAGAGTTGCAGAAGATCGTTTTTCCCGTAGTGGTTAGATCTAGGCTACTTTAAAGCCAACGTACTCGTGTCGTAGATCTGCATATATATATATATATATATATGCAGATCTACGAAACAAGTACAACATTGTATCTTTATTTGGATCGAAATCAGTAACTTGAAAAATCAACGAGTCAATTTGAACGCAATCATCCTGGTCATTAATTATTGTGTATATACTAGTAAGTGTGTCCGTGCACAACAACAAGAGAATGTTATGTAAAGAACTATAATATTTACTAAGGGAAAAATATATAAAAATAAAGAAAATTTAATTATTCGACAATTTCCAACGATAAAATAATAAGTATTTATTTTGGATTCAATTTAATCCCTCAATGGGATTGATAAATAATAGTAACTTCGTGATTTAATATAGTTTATATTTTAATTGATAAGAGTTCATAAAACTACAACTTCATATGTAGTATATAATATATACAATTACAACTGCATAACTGAATTTGAAAATTGAAATTCATGTCATGACACTATTGTAATAATAAAAGGCAGAATTCCTTGATCTGGCTTCTTGAAGTATATAAGGAACCCAATTGAGGCTTTTGACGGTAGAACAATGTCATGCGGTTTGCGGCGTCACGCGTCATGCGGAGGAGCGGCGTTATGTGTCATGCGTTATTCGTCATGTGTCATTCATCATAGAGTCAAGCATATAGCGTCATGCGGCTTGCAGCGGCGTCATGCGTCTTGCGTCGTGCATCACACATCATGTGTCATGCATCATGCAGCGTGCAACGTCTTGCGTCATGGGTCATGCGTCATGCGACTTGTAGCGTCATGTGCCTTGCGTCAAGCGTCATTCGTGCGGCTTGCAATAGAGCCATGTGTCATGTGGCATGCTACTTGCAGCGTCTTGCATCATGCAGCTTGTGTCATGCGTCATGCGGCATGCGACTTGCGTCAGGCGTCATGCGGCATGCGACTTGCGTCAGGCGTCATGCGACATGCGACTTGCTTCAGGCGTCATGGGGATTGCAGCAGCGAGGTTGCGTCATGAAAGCGGATGATGAGGTGGTAGAGCAACGTCATGCGGCTTGCAGCGACGTCATGCGGCTTGCAGCGACGTCATGCGGCTTGCAGCGACGTCATGCGGCTTGCAGCGACATCATGCGGCTTGGATTGTGAAGCGTGTAGCGACAGATGGAAGAAGCAGTGTCATGCGGATTGCAGCGGCGAAGCGGCCTCCTGCGGCTTTCAACGATGAAGCATGTAAACCTAGGCGGCCTAGGTTATGGCTAATTTTCGGCTTAATTAAAATTATGAGGTCCTAATTGCAACTTTCACCAATCCAATTTCTAATGGCAATTGCTAAATAGATTAATTTAATCAATTCAACCAACTCAATTGAAACACTTCTCAAATGCAAATAACCAACAATCAATTGGAGAAGTGTGTATACCAATGTGGCTTAACCAAATTCTAATTGCGGAAGCGTAATACCATTTAATCAATATGTCTCAAATAATTCTAATTAGCAATTCAATCAATTTCCCAATTGGCCAACTCAAACAACAATTCACTAATCCCTAATTAAGCAATTCAAGCACAATTCACACAAGACAATTAGGAATTAATAAATCAAAAAGAGTAAAGAGTAAAGAGATGGCTTAATCGCATGTTGACGGAGTTCGACTTGCACTAACGGCCAAGCCTGCGTCTTCGGCTCCCCGACACCCCCGCTTCTTGCGGTAAAAAGTCTGTTCCACTTTACTAACAATGTTTCAAATATAAGTCAGAATAACCTCCTTTACACACTCCGTTAGGATAGTTGGACCCTAATTTCACACAAGGCTCACAAAGGAGAATAGGAGGAATAAATGACAGAATAATATAATTGAATACACAAATAATCTTTCAATACTCTCTAGATTGATTTGAATACTTTAGATCAAATAGTTGAGCTTTGGAAATGATTTTGAAGGTTTTAGCTTAGTGCAACAATGGTGGCTGGGAGAGAAAAGTGTTTTTGCAATGTTAAATCTGATTTTGGAGATGATCGAATGGCTTTCTTTTATATGTGTTGTAAAATCCTCATTTTTCGAACTTTTTGTGTTAAAATGTTCCTTAACGTTATACAATGTTGTGTGCTGTAGCCAGCCTGTCAGAATTTTGAAATCTTACTGTTTTATTTGTCCTTATTCTCTATAACGTTACACAACAAAGTATTACGTTGTACAACGTTGTTATGCTTCGTTGTACAACGTTCTGCATTGTTGTGTAACGTTATGATCACCTAACCTAACGGTCTTGGCAGCACTACATTTTATAACGTTGTATAATATTGGGCAACGTTATTCAACCTGCTCATAACGTTATGCAACATTGTAAAACGTTAGGCAACGTTATGAGTGCCAAAAGCCCAATTTTTGTTGTTTTAGCTCAACTTCTTGACTTAAAATATTTTGACATGTTTATTTATAGCACCTAATGGAGATTAAGCTTCATATCTTCATCCCTTGATGCTCTTTAGTCTTCAATGAGTTCTTTGATTCTAAATTCAAATCTAATGAAGACACTCAAAATCAAATAGTTAGTTTAAATGATTTTGGTTTTGCAAATCAACAAATTGAGACATTGCTTAGTACAACAATCTCCTCATTTTGACTTGCAAAACCAAAATACATGAGGGCAAATAGAAATTTTGTTCATTTGAGATTTGCCCGATATCTCGTGGTGGTTTCATGAAAGGTTTAGAGTTTCCTTGAAGGTTACCACTCATAAATTAAGTAATCATATCAAGAACACTTCTCGTAGTAGGATATGATGCATCGTGTTGTTTTCTTGAATGGTTATCACCCATAAATGAAGTACTTGGATCAGAAACACTTCACGTAGCAGGATAAGATGCTTTGTGGTGTTTTGTTGAAGGTTTACCACCCATAAATGAAGTAATAGTCATGAAATGCTTAGAGTGGTATTCTGCATTTCTTCGTGGTGGTTATCTGATATGTTTGGAGTTTTTTTTGAAAAGTTACCACCCATAAATGGACACGGATTAGAAACACTTCTCGTAGCAGGATAAGATGCTATACGGTGTTTTCTTGAAGGTTTACCACCCATAAATGAAGTAATAGTCATGAAGCGCTTAGAGTGGTATTCTACATTTCTTCGTGGTGGTTTCTTGATAGGTTTGGAGTTTGCTTGAAAGGTTACTACCCAAAAATGAAGTACTCGGATTAGAAACACTGCTCGTAGCAGGATAAGTGGTTTTGCAATATTTTCTTGAATGTTTACCACCGATAAATGAAGTAATCAGACATGAAGCACTTAGGGTGGTATTCTATTATTCTTTGTGGTGGTTTCATGAAAGGTTTGGTGGTTTCATGAAAGGTTTAGAGTTTTCTTGGAAGGTTACCACTCACAGATGAAGCAATCGTATCACAAACACTACTCGTAGTAGGATAAGTTACTTTGTGGTATTTTCTTGAATGGTTACCACCCATAAATGAAGTACCTGACTCAGAAACACTTGTCGTAGCAGGATAAGATGCTTTGTGGTATTTTGTTGAATGATTACCACCCATAAATGAAGTAATAGTCATGAAGCACTTAGAGTGTGGTATTCTACATTTCTTCGTGGTGGTTTCCTGAAAGGTTTGGAGTTTTCTTGAAAGGTTACCACCCATAAATGAAGTATTCAGATCGGAAACACTTCTCGTAGCAGGATAAGATGCTTTACGATGTTTTATTAAATGTTTACCACCTATAAATGAAGTAATCAGACATGAAGCACTTAGAATAGTATTCTATGCTTCTTTATGGTGGTTTCATGAAAGATTTAGAGTTTTCTTGGAAGGTTACCACTCATAAATGAAGTAATAATATCAGGAAAACTTCTCGTAGTAGGATATGATGCTTTGTGGTGTTTTCTTGAATGGTTACCACCCATAAAAGAAGTACCCAGATAAAAAACACTTCTTGTAGCAAGATAAGATGCTTTGCGGTGTTTTCTTGGATGTTTACTACCCATAAATAAAGTAATGGTCATAAAGTGCTTAGAGTGGTATTCTACATTTCTTTGTGGTGGTTTCCTGTAAAGTTTGGAGTTTTCTAGAAAGGTTACCACCCATAAATAAAGTACTTGAATCAAAAACACTTTTCGTAGTATGATAAGATGCTTTGCGGTGTTGTCTTGAATGTTTACCTCCCATAATTGAAGTAATCAAACAAAGCACATAGAATGGTATTCTATGCATCTTCATGGTTGTTTCAAGAAAGGTTTAGAGTTTTCTTGGAAGGTTACCAATCATAAATGAAATAATCATATCAGGAACACTTCTCGTAGTAGGATAGGATGCTTTGTGGTGTTTTTCTTGAATGGTTACCACCCATAAATGAAGTACCCGAATAAAAAACACTTCTCGTAGGAGGATAAGATGCTTTGTGGTGTTTTGTTGAATGTTTACCACCCATAAATGAAGTAATAGTCATGAAGCACTTAGAGTGGTATTCTACATTTCTTCGTGGTGGTTTCCTGAATGGTTTGGAGTTTTCTTGAAAGTTTATCACCCATAAATGAAGTACTCGGATCAGAAACACTTCTCATAGCAGGATAAGATGCTTTGCCATGTTTTCTTGAAAGTTTACCATCCATAAATGAAGTAATCAGACATGAAGCACTTAGAATGCTATTTTATGCTTCTTCATGGTGGTTTCATGAAAGGTTTAGAGTTTTCTTGGAAAGTTACCACTCACAAATGAAGCAATCATATCAGAAACACTATGCGTAGTAGGAAAAGTTGCTTTGTGGTGTTTTCTTGAATGGTTATCACCCATAAATGAAGTACTTGGATCAGAAACACTTCTCGTAGCATAATAAGATGATTTGTGGTGTTTTTTTGAAGGTTTACCACCAAAAAAATGAAGTAATAGTAATGAAGCGCAAAGAGTGGTATTCTACATTTCTTCGTGGTGGTTTTCTGAAAAGTTTGGAGTTTTTTTGAAAGGTTACCACTCATAAATGGAGTACTTGGATGAGAAATTTTCTCATAGTAGAATAAGATGCTTTGCAGTGTTTTCTTGAAAGTTCACCACCCATAAAAGAAGTAATCAGACATGAAGCACTTAGAATGATATTCAATGCTTCTTCGTGGTGGTTGCATCATAGGTTTGGAGTTTTCTACTTTTCTTGGAAGGTTGGTCATCACCCATAAATGACGTACTCAGATCAAAAACACTTCTCGTAGCCGTATAAAATGCTCTGTGGTGTTTTGTTGAATGTTTACCACCCATAAATGAAGTAATAGGCATGAAGCGCTTAGAGTGGTATTCTACATTTCTTCGTGGTGGTTTCCTGATAGGTTTGAAGTTTTCTTGAAAGGTTACCACCCATAAATGTAGTACTCGGATCAGAAATACTTCTCGTAGCAGGATAAGATGCTTTGCGGTATTTTCTTGGATGTTTACCATCCATAAATGAAGTAATCAGACATGAAGCACTTAGGATGGTATTCTATGCTTCTTCGTGATGGTTTCATGAAAGGTTTAGAGTTGTCATGGAAGGTTACCACTCATAAATGAAGTATACATATCAGGAACACTTCTCGTAGTGGGATAGCACACTTTGTGGTGTTTTCTTGAATGATTATCACGCATAAATGAAATACTCGGATCGGAAACACTTCTCGTAACCAGATAAAATGCTTTGTGGTGTTTTGTTGAATGTTTACCACCCATAAATGAAGTAAAAGGCATGAAGCGTTTGGAGTGGTATTCTATATTTCTTCTGGTGGTTTCTTGATAGGTTTGGAGTTTTCTTGAAAGGTTAGCTCCCATAAATAAAGTACTCGGATCATAAACACTTCTCGTAGCAGGATAAGATGCTTTGTGGTGTTTTCTTGAAGGTTTACCATCAATAAATGAAGTAATAGTCATAAAGCGCTTAGAGTGGTGTTATATATTTCTTCGTGGTGGTTTCTGAAAGGTTTGGTGTTTTCTTGAAATGTTTTCACCCATAAATGAACTACTCGGATGAGAAACACTTCTAGTAGCAGGATAAGATACTTTGCGGTATTTTCTTGAATGTTTACCACCCATAAATTAAGTAATCAAACATGAAGCACTGAGAATGGTATTCTATGCTTCTTCATGGTGGTTTCATGAATGGTTTAGAGTTTTCTTGGAAGGTTACGGCTCATAAATGAAGTAATCATATCATGAAAACTTCTCGTAGTAGGATAGGATGATTTGTGGTGTTTTCTTGAATGGTTATCACTCCTAAATTAAATACTCAGATGAGAAATAATTCTCGTAGCAGGATAAAATGCTTTGTGGTGTTTTGTTGAATGGTTATCACCCCTAAATGAAATACTCAGATCAGAAACACTTCTCGCAGCAGGATAAGATGCTTTGTGGTATTTTGTTGAATGATTACCATCCACAAATGAAGTAATAGTCATGGAGCGCTTAGAGTGTGGTATTCTACATTTCTTCGTGGTGGTTTCCTAAAAGATTTGGGTTTTCTTGAAAGGTTACCACTCATAAATGAAGTACTCGGATCTGAAACACTTCTCGTAGCAGGATAAGATGCTTTGCTATGTATTTTTGAATGTTTACCACCAATAAATGAAGTAATCAGACATGAAGCACTTAGAATGGTATTTTATGCTTCTTTGTGGTGGTTTCATGAAAGGTTTAGAGTTTTCTTGGAAGGTTGACACGCATCAATGAAGTAATCATATTTGGAACACTTCTTGTAGTAGGATAGGATGCTTTGTGGTGTTTTCTCGAAAGGTTATCAGCCATAAATGAAGTACTAAGATCAGAAACACTTTTCATAGGAGGATAAGAAGCTTTGCGGTGTTTTCTTGGATGTTTACCACCCATAAATGAAGTAATAGTCATGAAGCGCTTAGAGTGGTATTCTACATTTCTTCGTGGTGGTTTCTTTAAAGATTTGGAGTTTTCTTGAAAGGTTAACCCCCATAAATGAAGTATTGGAATCAGAAACACTTCTCGTAGTAGGATAAGATGCTTTACCGTGTATTCTTGAATGTTTACCACCCATAAAAGAAGTAATTAGACATGAAGCACTTAGAATGGTATTCTATTCTTCTTCATGGTGGTTTCATGAAAGGTTTAGAGTTTTCTTGGAAGGTTACCACTCATAAATGAAGCAATCATATCAGGAACACTTCTCGTAGTAGGATATGATGCTTTGTGGTGTTTTTTCTTGAATGGTTACCATCCATAAATGAAGAACTCGGATCAGAAACATTTCTCGTAGCAAAATAAGATTCTTTGCGGTGTTTGCTTGAATGTTTACCACCCATAAATAAAGTAATCAGAAATGAAGCACTTAGAATGTTATTCTATGCTTCTTCGTGGTGGTTGCATGAAAGTTTAGAGTTTTCTTGGAAGGTTACCACTCATAAATGAATTATACATATCAGGAACACTTCTCGTAGTAAGATAGGATGCTTTGTGGTGTTTTCTTGAAAGGTTACCACCCATAAATGTACTCAGATCAGAAACACTTCTCGTAGCATGATAAGAAGCTTTGCGGTGTTTTCTTGAATGTTTACCACCCATAAATTAAGTAGTCAGATATGAAGCACTTAGAATGATATTCTATGTTTTTTCGTGGTGGTTGCATGAAAGATTAGAGTTTTCTTGGAAGGTTACCACTCATAAATGAAGTATACATATCTGGAACACTTCTTGTAGTATGATAGGATGCTTTGTGGTATTTTCTTGAAAGGTTACCACCCATAAATGAAGTACTCAAATCAAAAACACTTCTCGTAGCATGATAAGATTCTTTGAGGTGTTTTCTTGAATGTTTACCACCCATAAATGAAGTAATCGGACTTGAAGTCCTTAGAATGGTAATCTATGCTTCTTCGTGGTGGTTTCATGAATTGTTTAGAGTTTTGTTAGAAGGTTATCAATCATAAATGAAGTAATCTTATTAGGAACCCTTCTCGTAGTAGGATAGTATGTTTTGTGGTATTTTCTTGAAATGTTACACCCATAAATGTAGTACTCGGATTAGTCATGAAGTAATAGTCATGAAGCGGATAGAATGGTATTCTACATTTCGTCGTGGTGATTTCCTGAAAGGTTTGGAGTTTTCTCGAAAGATTACCACCCATAAATGAAGTACTCGGATCAGAAACACTTCTCGTAGCATGATAAGATGCTTTGCGGTGTTTTCTTGAATGTTTACCACCCATAAATGAAGTAATTAGATATGAAGCACTTAGAATACTCTATGCTTCTTCGTGGTGGTTGCATGAAAGTTTAGAGTTTTCTTGGAAGGTTACCACTCATAAATGAAGTATACATATCAGGAACACTTCTCGTAGTATGATAGGATACTTTGTGGTGTTTTCTTGAAAGGTTACCACCCATAATGTAAGTACTCGGATCAGAAACACTTCTCGTAGCAGGATAAGATTCTTTGCGGCGTTTTCTTGAATATTTACCACCCATAAATGAAGTAATCAGACATGAAGTACTTAGAATGGTTCTATGCTTCTTCTTGGTGGTTTCATGAATGGTTTAAGAGTTTTCTTGGAAGGTTACCACTCCTAAATGAAGTAATTTTATCAGGAACCCTTCTCGCAATAGGATAGAATGTTTTGTGGTATTTTCTTGAAAGGTTACGCCTATATATGTAGTACTCGGATTAGAAACACTTCTCGTAGCATGATAAGATTATTTGCGGTGTTTTCTTGAATATTTACCACCCATAAATGAAGTAATCAGACATAAAGTACTTAATGGTAATCTATGCTTCTTCGTGGTGGTTTCATGAATGGTTTAGAGTTTTCTTGGAAGCTTACCACTCATAAATGAAGTAATCATATCAGGAACCCTTCTCGTAGTAGGATAGTATGTTTTGTGGTATTTTCTGGAAAGGTTACGCCCACAAATGTAGTACTCGGATTAGAAACACTTCTCGTAGCATGATAAGATACTTTGCGGTGTTTTCTTGATTGTTTACCACCCAATAATGAAGTAATAGTCATGAAGCGAATAAAGTGGTATTCTACATTTCTTCGTAGTGATTTCCTGAAAGGTTTGGAGTTTTCTTGAAAGGTTACCACCCATAAATTAAGTACTCAGATCATAAACACTTCTCGTAGCAGGATAAGATGCTTTGAAGTGTTTTTTTAATGTTACCACCCATAAATAAAGTAATCAGACATGAAGCACTTGAATGGTATTCTATGCATCTTCGTGGTGGTTACACGAAAGGTTTATAGTTTTCTTGGACGGTTGACGCTCATAAATGAAGTAATCATATCAGGAAGACTTCTCGTAGTAGAATAAGTTGCTTTGTGGTGCTTTCTTGAATGGTTACCACCCATAAATGAAGTACCCGGATCAGAAACACTTCTCATAGCAAGATAAGATGCTTTGTGTGTTTTGTTGAATGTTTACCTCTCATAAATGAAGTAATCAGACAGGAAGCACTTAGAATAGTATTCTATGCATCTTCGTGGAGATTTCATGAAAGGTTTAGAGTTTTCTTGGAAGGTTGACACTCATAAATGAAGTAATCAAATCAGGAACACTTCTCATAGTAGGATTGGATGCTTTGTGGTGTTTTCTCAATTGGTTATCGGCCATAAATGAAGTACTTTGATCAGAAATACTTCTCGTAGCACGATAAGATGCTTTGCAGTGTTTTCTTGAATGTTTACCACCCATAAATGAAGTAAAAGTCACGAAGCGCTTAGAGTTGTATTCTTCATTTCCTCGTGGTGGTTTCCTAAAAGATTTGGAGTTTTCTTGAAAGGTTACCACCCATAAATGAAGTACATGGATCAAAAACACCTCTTGTAGCAGGATAAATGCTTTGTGTTGTTTTGTTGAATGTTTACCACCCATAAATGAAATAATAGTCGTGAAGCGCTTAGAGTGGTATTCTACATTTCTTCTTGGTGGTTTCTTGAAAGGGTTTGAGTTTTCTTGAAAGGTTACCATCCATAAATGAAGTACTCGGATCGGAAACACTTCTCTAGCAAGATAAGATGCTTTGCGGTATTTTCTTGAATGTTTACAACAAATAAATGAAGTAATAGTCATGAAGCGCATAGTGGTATTCTACATTTCTTCGTTGTGGTTTCCTGAAAGGATTGGAGTTTTCTTGAATGGTTACCACCAATAAATGAAGTACTTGGATCAGAAAATTTTCTCATAGCAGGATAAGATGCTTTTCGGTGTTTCTTGAATGTTTACCACCCATAAATGAAGTAATCAGATATTTAGCACTTCTCGTAGCATGATAAGATGCTTTGCGGTGTTTTCTTGAATGTTTACCACCCAATAATGAAGTAATAGTCATGAATCAGATAGAGTGGTATTCTACATTTCTTCGTGGTGATTTTCTGAAAGGTTACCACCCATAAATGAAGTACTCGGATCAGAAACACTTCTCGTAGCAGTATAAGATGCTTTGCGGTGTTTTCTTGGATGTTTATCATGAAAGGTTTAGAGTTTTCTTGGATGGTTACTACTCACAAAGCGCTTAGAGTGGTAATCTAATTTCTTTGTGGTGTTTTCTTGAATGTTTATCACCCATAAATGAAGTAATAGTCACGAAGCGCTTAGAGTGGTATTCTACATTTCTTCGTGGTGGTTTCCTGAAAGGTTTGGAGTTTTCTTGAAATGTTACCACCCATAAATGAAATACTCGGATCAGAAACACCTCTCGTAACAGGATTAGATGCTTTGAGGTGTTTTTTGGAATGTTTACCTCCCATAAATGATGTAATCAGACATGAAGCACTTAGAATGGTATTCTATGCTTCTTCATGGTGATTTCATGAAAGATTTTTAGTTTTGTTGGAAGTTCGACACTCATAAATTAAGTAATTATATCAGGAACACTTCTCGTAGTAGCATTGGATGCTTTTGGTGTTTTCTTGAATGGTTATCAGCATTAAATGAAGTACACAGATCAGAAACACTTCTCTTAGCATGATAAGATGCTTTGCTGTGCTTTCTTAAATGTTTACCACTCATAAATGAAGCAATCAGACATTAAGTAGTTAGAATGGTATTCTATGGTTCTTCATGGTGGTTTCATGAAAGGTTTAGAGTTTTCTTGGATGGTTACCACTCACAAATGAACTAAACATATCAGAAACACTACTCGTAGTAGGATAAGATGATTTGTGGTGTTTTCTTGATTGGTTACCACCCATAAATTAAGAACCCGAATTAGAAACACATCTTGTTACAGGATAAGATGCTTTATGGTGTTTTGTTGAATTTTTACCTCTCATAAATGAAGTAATCAGACAAGAAGCACTTACAATGGTATTCTATGCTTCTTCGTGGTGGTTTCGTGAAATGTTTAATATTTTTGGAAGGATACCACTCATAAATGAATAATCAAATTAGGAACACTTCTCGTAGTAGGATAGGAAAACTTCTCGTATTAGGACAGGAAGCACTTACAATGGTATTCTATGCTTCTTCGTGGAGATTTCATGAAAGGTTTTGAGTGTTCTTGGAAGGTTGACACTCATAAATGAAGTAATCATATCAGGAACACTTCTCGTAGTAGAATATGATGCTTTTGGTGTTTTCTCGAATGGTAATCAGCAATAAATGAAGTACACAGATTAGAAACACTTCTCGTAGCGGGATAAGATGCTTTGATGTGTTTTCCTAAATGTTTACCACTCATAAATGAAGTAATCAGACATGAAGCACTTAGAATGGTATTCTATGCTTCTTTATGGTGGTTTCTTGAAAGATTTAGAGTTTTCTTGGATGGTTACCACTCACAAATGAACTAAACATATCAGAAACACTACTCGTAGTAGGATAAGATGTTTTGTGGTGTTTTCGTGAATGGCTACCACCCATAAATGAAGTAATAGTCACGAAGCGCTTAGAGGTTTTGTGGTGTTTTCTGAAAGGTTTGGAGTTTTCTTGAAAGGTTACCACCCATAAATGAAGTACTTGGATCAAAAACACCTCTCGTAGCAAGATTAGATGCTTTGAGGTGTTTTGTGGAATGTTTACCTCCCATAAATGAAGTAATCAGACATGAAGAAGTTAGAATGGTATTCTATGCTTCTTCGTGGTGATTTCAAGAAAGGTTTAGAGTTTTCTTGGAATTTCGACACTCGTAAATTAGGTAATCATATCAAGAACTCTTCTCATAGTAGCATAGGATGCTTTTGGTGTTTTCTCGAATGGTTCTAAACAATAAAAGAAGTACACAGATCAGAAACACTTCTCGTAGCAGGATAAGATGTTTTGTGGTGTTTTCTTGATAGTTTACCACCCATAAATGAAGTAATAGTCATGAAGCGCATAGAGTGGTATTCTACATTTGTTCGTGGTGGTTTGCTGAAAGGTTTGGAGTTTTCTTGATAGCTTACCATCCATAAATGAAGTATATGGATCAGAAACATTTCTCATAACAGGATAAGATGCTTTGTTGTGTTTTCTTAAATGTTTACCACCCATAAATGAAGTAATCAGATATGAAGCACTTAGAATGGTATTCTATGGTTCTTCATGGTGGTTTCTTGAAAGGTTTAGAGTTTTCTTGGATGGTTACCACTCACAAATGAACTAAACATATCAGAAACACTACTCGTAGTAGGATAAGATGATTTCTGGTGTTCTCTTGAATGGTTACCACCTATAAATGAAGAACCCGATCAGAAACACTTCTTGTTACAGGATAAGATGCTTTTTGGTGTTTTGTTGAATGTTTACCTCCAATAAATTAAGTAATCAAACTGGAAGCACATAGAATAGTATTCTATGCTTCTTCGTGAAGATTCATGAAAGGTTTTGAGTTTTCTTGGAAGGTTGACACTCATAAATGAAGTAATCATATCAGGAACACTTCTCGCAGTAGGATATTGCTTTGTGGTGTTTTCTCAAATGGTTATCAGCCATAAATGATGTACTTTGTTCAGAAACACTTCTCATAGCAGGATAAGATGCTTTGTCGTGTTTTCTTCAATGTTTACCACCCATAAATGAAGTAAAAGTCACGAAGCGCTTAGAGTGGTATTCTTCATTTCTTTGTGGAGGTTTCCTGAAAGGTTTGGAGTTTTCTTGAAAGGTTATCACCCATAAATGTAGTACTTGGATCAAAAACACCTCTCGTAGCAAGATTAGATGATTTGAGATGTTTTTTGGAATGTTACCTCCCATAAATGAAGTAATCAGACACGAAGCACTTAGAATGGTATTCTATGCTTCTACGTTGTGATTTAATGAAAGGTTTAGAGTTTTGTTGAAAGTTCGACACTCATAAATGAAGTAATCAAATTAAGAACACTTCTTGTAGTAGCATAGGATGCTTTTGGTGTTTTCTCGAATGGTTATCAACAATAAATGAAGTACACAGATCAGAAACACTTCTCGTAGTAGGATAAGATGCTTTGATGTATTTTCCTAAATGTTTACCACTCATAAATGAAGTAATCAGACATGAAGCACTTAAGAATGCTATTCTATGCTTCTTCATGGTGGTTTCGTGAAAGGTTTAGAGTTTTCTTGGATGGTTACCACTTACAAATGAACTAAACATATCAGAAATACTACTCGTAGTAGGATAAGATATTTTGTGGTGTTTTCTAGAATGGCTACCACCCATAAATGAAGTAATAGTCACGAAGCGCTTAGATTGGCGTTCTACATTTCTTCGTGGTGGTTTTCTGAAAGGTTTGGAGTTTTCTTGAAAGGTTACCACCCATAAATGAAGTAATCGGATCAGAAACACCTCTCGTAGCAGGATTAAATGCTTTGAGGTGTTTTTTGGAATGTTTACCACCCATAAATGAAGTAATCAGACATGAAGCACTTAGAATGGTATTCTATGCTTCTTCGTGATGATTTCATGAAAGGTTTAGAATTTTCTTGGAAGTTCGACACTCATAAATTATGTAATCATATCAAGAACTATTCTCGTAGTAGCATTGGACGCTTTTGGTGTTTTCTCAAATGGTTATCAACAATAAAAGAAGTACACAGATCAGAAACACTTCCCGTAGCATGATAGGATGCTTTGTTTTCATTTCATGAAAGTTTACCACCCATAAATGAAGTAATAGTCATGAAGCGGATAGAATGATATTCTACATTTGTTCGTGGTGGTTTCCTGAAAAGTTTGGAGTTTTCTTGATAGGTTACCACCCATAAATGTACTTGGATCAGAAACATTTCTCATAGCAGGATAAGATGCTTTGTTGTGTTTTCTTAAATGTTTACCACACATAAATGAAGTAATCAGACATGAAGCACTTAGAATAGTATTCTATGCTTCTTCATGGTGGTTTCATGAAAGGTTTAGAGTTATCTTGGATAGTTACCACTCACAAATGAACTAAACATATCAGAAACACTACTCGTAGTAGGATAAGATGATTTGTGGTGTTTTCTTGAATGGTTACCACCCATAAATGAAGAACCCGGATCAGAAACACTTCTTGTTACAGGATAAGATGCTTTGTGGCGTTTTGTTGAATGTTTACCTCCAATAAATGAAGTAATCAGACATGAAGCACTTAGAATAGTATTATATGCTTCTTCGTGGAGATTTCAGGAAATGTTTTAAGTTTTCTTGGAAGGTTGACACTAATAAATGAAGTAATAATATCAGGAACACTTCTCGTAGTAGAATAGGATGCTTTTTGGTGTTTTCTCAAATGGTTACCACCCATAAATGAAGTAATAGTAATGAAGCGCTTAGAGTGGTATTCTACATTTCTTCGTGGTGGTTTCCTGAAAGGTTTGGAGTTTTATTGAAAGATTACCCCCCATAAATTAAGTACATGGATCAGAAAACATTTCTCATAGCAAGATAAGATGCTTTGTGGTGTTTTCTTCAATGTTTACCACCCATAAATGAAGTAATCAGACAGGAAGCACTTATAATGGAATTATATGCTTTTTCATGGTGGTTTCATAAAAGGTTTAGAGTTTTCTTGGATGGTTACCACTCAGAAATGAACTAAACATATCAGAAACACTTCTCGTAGCAGGATAAGATGCTTCGCGGTGTTTTCTTCAATGTTTACCACCCATAAATTAAGTAATAGTCACGAAGCGCTTAGAGTGGTATTCTACATTTCTTCGTGGTGGTTTCCTGAGAGGTTTGGAGTTTTCTTGAAAGGTAACCACCCATAAAACAAGTACTCGGATCAGAAACACTTCTCGTAGCAGGATAAGATACTTTGCGATGTTTTTTTGAATGTTTACTACACATAAAAGAAGTAATGAGACATGAAACACTTAGAATGGTATTCTATGCTTCTTCGTGGTGTTTTCTTGGAAGGTTGATGCTCATAAATGAAGTAATCTTATCCGGAACACTTCTCGTAGTTGGATAAGTTGTTTTGTGGTGTTTTCTTGAATGGTTACCACCCATAAATGAAGTACCCAGATCAGAAATGCTTCTCGTAGCAGGATAAGATGCTTTTTGGTATTTTGTTGAATGTTTACACCCATAAATGAAGTAATAATCAGGAAGCGCCTAGAGTGATATTCTACAGTTCTTCGTGGTGGTTTCTTGAAAGGTATGGAGTCTTCTTCAAAGGTTACCACCCATAAATGAAGTACTCGGGTCAGAAACACTTCTCGTAGCAGGATACGATGCTTTGCAGTGTTTTCTTGAAGGTTTACGGCCAATAAATGAAGTAATAATCATGATGTGCTTAGAGTGGTATTCTACATTTCTTCGTGATGGTTTCCTGAAAGATTTGGAGTTTTCTTGATAAGTTACCACAAATAAATGAAGTATTGGGATCAGAAACACTTCTCGTACTAGGATAAGATGCTTTGCGGTGTTTTCTTGAATGTTTACCACCCATAAATGAAGTAATCAGACAAGAAGCACTTAGAATGGTATTCTATAATTCTTTGTGGTGGTTTAATCAAAGGTTTAGAGTTTTATTTGGAAGCTTATTACTCATAAATGAAGTAATCATATCAGGAATACTTCTCGTAGTAGTATAGGATGCATTGTGTTATTTTCTAGAATGGTTATCTCCCATAAATGAAGTACTCTGATCAGAAACACTTCTCGTAGTAGTATAAAATACTTCGTGGTGTTTTCAGAAAGGTTTGGAGTTTTCTTGAATGGTTACCACCCATAAATGAAGTACTCGGATCAGAAACACCTCTCGTAGCAGGATTAAATGCTTTGTGGTGTTTTTTGGAATGTTTACCACCCATAAATGAAGTAATCAGACATGAAGCACTTAGAATGGTATTCTATGCTTCTTCGTGGTGATTTCATGAAAGGTTTAGAGTTTTCTTGGAACTTCGACACTCATAAATTATGTAATCATATTAAGAACTCTTCTTGTAGTAGCATAGGATGCTTTTGGTGTTTTCTCCAATGGTTATCAACAATAAAAGAAGTACACAGATCAGAAACACTTCTCGTAGCAGGATAAGATGCTTTGTTTTGTTTTGTTCGTGGTGGTTTCCTGAAAGGTTTGGAGTTTCCTTGATAGGTTACCACCCATAAATGTACTTAGATCAGAAACATTTCTCATAGCAGAATAAGATGCTTTGTTGTGTTTTCTTAAATGTATTTTCTTGATAGGTTTCTTAAATGCTTTGCTGTGTTTCCTTGATAGGTTACCATCCATAAATGAAGTAATCAGACATGAAGCACTTAGAATGGTATTCTATGGTTCTTCATAGTGGTTTCATGAAAGGTTTAGGGTTTTCTTGGATGGTTACCACTCACAAATGAAATAAACATATCAGAAACATTACTCGTAGTAGGATAAGATGATTTGTGGTGTTTTTTTTGAATGGTTACCACCCATAAATAAAGAACCCGAATAAGAAATACTTCTTGTTAAAGGATAAGATGCTTGTGGTGTTTTTTTGAATGTTACCTCCCATAAATGAAGTAATCAGACAGGAAGCACTTAGAATAGTATTTTATGCTTCTTCGTGGAGATTTAATGAAATGTTTTGAGTTTTCTTGGAAGGTTGACACTCATAAAAGAAGTAATCATATCAGGAACACTTCTTGTAGTAGCATAGGATGCTTGTGGTGTTTTCTCGAATGGTTATCAGCAATAAATGAAGTACAAAGATCAGAAACACTTCTCGTAGCAGGATAAGATTCTTTGCTGTATTTTCTTAAATGTTTACCACTCGTAAATGAAGTAATCAGACATGAAGCACTTAGAATGGTATTCTATGCTTCTTCATGGTGGTTTCGTGAAAGGTTTAGAGTTTTCTTGGATGGTTACCACTCACAAATGAACTAAACATATCAGAAACACTACTCGTAGTAGGATAAATAAAGAACCCGGATAAGAAACACTTCTTTTTAAAGGATAAGATGCTTGTGGTGTTTTGTTGAATGTTTACCTCCCATAAATGAAGTAATCAGACATGAATCACTTAGAATAGTATTCTATGCTTCTTCGTGGAGATTTCATGAAAGGTTTTGAGTTTTCTTGGAAGGTTGACACTCATAAAAGAAGTAGTCATATCAGAAACACTTCTCGTAGTAGGATAGGATGCTTGTGGTGTTTTCTCAAATGGTTATCAGCCATAAATGAATTACTTTGATCAGAAACACTTCTCATAGCAAGATAAGATGCTTTACATTGTTTTCTTCAATGTTTATCACCCATAAATGAAGTAAAAGTCACGAAGCGCTTAGAGTGATATTCTTCATTTCATTGTGGTGATTTCCTGAAAGGTTTGGAGTTTTCTTGAAAGATTACCACCCATAAGTGAAGTACTTGGATCAAAAACACCTCTCGTAGCGAGATTAGATGCTTTGAGGTGTTTTTTGGAATGTTTACCTCCCATAAATGAAGTAATAAGACATGAAGCACTTATAATGATATTCAATGCTTCTACGTGGTGGTTTCATGAAAGGTTTAGAGTTTTCATGGATGGTTACCACTCAGAAATGAATTAAACATATCAGAAACACTTCTCGTAGCAGGATAAGATGCTTTGCGGTGTTTTCTTGAATGTTTACCACCCATAAATTAAGTAATAGTCACGAAGCACTTAGATTGGTATTCTACATTTCTTCGTAGTGGTTTCCTGAGAGGTTTGGAGTTTTCTTGAAAGGTTAAAACCCATAAATGAAGTACTCGGATCAGAAACACTTCTCGTAGCAGGATAAGATACTTTGCGATGTTTTTTTGAATGTTTACTACACATAAAAGAAGTAATGAGACATGAAACACTTAGAATGGTATTCTATGCTTCTTCGTGGTGTTTTCTTGGAAGGTTGATGCTCATAAATGAAGTAATCTTATCCGGAACACTTCTCGTAGTTGGATAAGTTGTTTTGTGGTGTTTTCTTGAATGGTTACCACCCATAAATGAAGTACCCAGATCAGAAATGCTTCTCGTAGCAGGATAAGATGCTTTTTGGTATTTTGTTGAATGTTTACACCCATAAATGAAGTAATAATCAGGAAGCGCCTAGAGTGATATTCTACAGTTCTTCGTGGTGGTTTCTTGAAAGGTATGGAGTCTTCTTCAAAGGTTACCACCCATAAATGAAGTACTCGGGTCAGAAACACTTCTCGTAGCAGGATACGATGCTTTGCAGTGTTTTCTTGAAGGTTTACGGCCAATAAATGAAGTAATAATCATGATGTGCTTAGAGTGGTATTCTACATTTCTTCGTGATGGTTTCCTGAAAGATTTGGAGTTTTCTTGATAAGTTACCACAAATAAATGAAGTATTGGGATCAGAAACACTTCTCGTACTAGGATAAGATGCTTTGCGGTGTTTTCTTGAATGTTTACCACCCATAAATGAAGTAATCAGACAAGAAGCACTTAGAATGGTATTCTATAATTCTTTGTGGTGGTTTAATCAAAGGTTTAGAGTTTTATTTGGAAGCTTATTACTCATAAATGAAGTAATCATATCAGGAATACTTCTCGTAGTAGTATAGGATGCATTGTGTTATTTTCTAGAATGGTTATCTCCCATAAATGAAGTACTCTGATTAGAAACACTTCTCGTAGTAGTATAAAATACTTCGTGGTGTTTTCAGAAAGGTTTGGAGTTTTCTTGAATGGTTACCACCCATAAATGAAGTACTCGGATCAGAAACACCTCTCGTAGCAGGATTAAATGCTTTGTGGTGTTTTTTGGAATGTTTACCACCCATAAATGAAGTAATCAGACATGAAGCACTTAGAATGGTATTCTATGCTTCTTCGTGGTGATTTCATGAAAGGTTTAGAGTTTTCTTGGAACTTCGACACTCATAAATTATGTAATCATATTAAGAACTCTTCTTGTAGTAGCATAGGATGCTTTTGGTGTTTTCTCCAATGGTTATCAACAATAAAAGAAGTACACAGATCAGAAACACTTCTCGTAGCAGGATAAGATGCTTTGTTTTGTTTTGTTCGTGGTGGTTTCCTGAAAGGTTTGGAGTTTCCTTGATAGGTTACCACCCATAAATGTACTTAGATCAGAAACATTTCTCATAGCAGAATAAGATGCTTTGTTGTGTTTTCTTAAATGTATTTTCTTGATAGGTTTCTTAAATGCTTTGTTGTGTTTCCTTGATAGGTTACCATCCATAAATGAAGTAATCAGACATGAAGCACTTAGAATGGTATTCTATGGTTCTTCATAGTGGTTTCATGAAAGGTTTAGGGTTTTCTTGGATGGTTACCACTCACAAATGAAATAAACATATCAGAAACATTACTCGTAGTAGGATAAGATGATTTGTGGTGTTTTTTTTGAATGGTTACCACCCATAAATAAAGAACCCGAATAAGAAATACTTCTTGTTAAAGGATAAGATGCTTGTGGTGTTTTTTTGAATGTTACCTCCCATAAATTAAGTAATAGTCACGAAGCACTTAGATTGGTATTCTACATTTCTTCGTAGTGGTTTCCTGAGAGGTTTGGAGTTTTCTTGAAAGGTTAAAACCCATAAATGAAGTACTCGGATCAGAAACACTTCTCGTAGCAGGATAAGATACTTTGCGGTGTTTTTTTTAATGTTTACTACATATAAAAGAAGTAATGAGACATGAAACACTTAGAATGGTATTCTATGCTTCTTCGTGGTGTTTTCTTGGAAGGTTGACGCTCATAAATGAAGTAATCTTATCCGGAACACTTCTCGTAGTTGGATAAGTTGTTTTGTGGTGTTTTCTTGAATGGTTACCACCCATAAATGAAGTACCCAGATCAGAAACACTACTCGTAGCAGGATAAGATACTTTGTGTTATTTAGTTCAATGTTTACACCCATAAATGAAGTAATAATCAGGAAGCGCTTAGAGTGGTATTCTACATTTCTTCGTGGTGGTTTCCTGAAAGGTATGGAGTTTTCTTCAAAGGTTACCACCCATAAATGAAGTACTCGGATCAGAAACCCTTCTCGTAGCAGGATAAGATGCTTTGCAGTGTTTTCTTGAATGTTTACGACCATTAAATGAAGTAATAATCATGATGTGCTTAGAGTGGTATTCTACATTTCTTCATGACAGTTTCCTGAAAGATTTGGAGTTTTCTTGATAAGTTACCACCCATAAATGAAGTACTGGGATCAGAAACACTTCTCGTAGCAGGATAAGATGCTTTGCGATTTTTTTTTTAATGTTTACCACCCATAAATGAAGTAATCAGACATGAAGCACTTAGAATGGTATTTATATTTCTTCGTGGTGGATTATTGAACGGTTTAGAGTTTTCTTGGAAGGTTGCCACTCATAAATGCTGTAATCATATCAGGAACACTTTCATAGTAGAATAAGATACTTTGTGGTATTTTTTTGAATGGTTATCACCTATAAACGAAGTACTCAAATCAGAAACACTTCTCGTAGCAGGATAAGATGCTTTGCTGTGTTTTCTTGAATGTTTACCACCCATAAATGAAGTAATCAGACATGAAGCACTTAGAATGGTATTCTATAATTCTTTGTGGTGGTTTAATCAAAGGTTTAAAGTTTTATTGGAAGGTTACTACTCATAAATGAAGTAATCATATCAGGAATACTTCTCGTAGTAGTATAGGATGCATTGTGTTATTTTCTAGAATAGTTATCTCCCATAAATGAAGTACTCTGATCAGAAATACTTCTCATAGCAGGATAAAATACTTCGTGGTTTTTTGTTGAATATTTACCACCCATAAATGAAGTAATAGTCACAAAGCGCTTAGAGTGGTATTCTACATTTCTTCGTGTTGGTTTTCTGAAAAGTTTGGAGTTTTCTTGAATGGTTACCACCCATAAATGAAGTACTCGGATCAGAAACACCTCTCGTAGCAGGATTAAATGCTTTGTGGGGTTTTTTTGGAATGTTTACCACCCATAAATGAAGTAATCAGACATGAAGCACTTAGAATGGTATTCTATGCTTCTTCGTGGTGATTTAATGAAAGGTTTAGAGTTTTCTTGGAACTTCGACAATCATAAATTATGTAATCATATTAAGAACTCTTCTCGTAGTAGGATAGGATGCTTTTGGTGTTTTCTCGAATGGTTGTCAACAATAAAAAAAGTACACAGATCAGAAACACTTCTCGTAGCAGGATAAGATGCTTTTTGTGTTTTCTTGAAAGTTTACCACCCATAAATGAAGTAAATAGTCATAAAGCACATAGAGTGATATTCTACATTTGTTCGTGGTGGTTTCCTGAAAGGTTTGGAGTTTCCTTGATAGGTTATCACCCATAAATGAAGTACTTGGATCAGAAACATTTCTCATAGCAGGAAAAGATGCTTTTTGTGTTTTCTTAAATGTATTTCCTTGATAGGTTTCTTAAATGCTTTGTTGTGTTTCCTTGATAGGTTACCATCCATAAATGAAGTAATCAGACATGAAGCACTTAGAATGGTATTCTATGGTTCTTCATGGTGGTTTCATGAAAGGTTTAGAGTTTTCTTGGATGATTACCACTCACAAATGAACTAAACATATCAGAAACACTACTCGTAGTAGGATAAGATGATTTGTGTTGTTTTTTTTTGAATGGTTACCACCCATAAATGAAGAACCCGGATCAGAAACACTTCTTGTTACAGGATAAGATGCTTTGTGGAGTTTTGTTGAATGTTTGCCACCCATAAATGAAGTAATCAGACAGGAAGCACTTAGAATAGTATTCTATGCATCTTCGTGGAGATTTCATGAAAGGATGAGTTTTCTTGGACGGTTGACACTAATAAATGAAGTAATCATATCAGGAACACTTCTCGTAGTAGGATATGATGCTTTGTGTTGTTTTCTCAAATGGTTATCTGTCATAAATGAAGTACTTTGATCAGAAACACTTCTCGTAGCACGATAAGATGCTAGTGTTTTCTTGAATGTTTATCACCCATAAATGAAGTAAGAAGCGCTTAGAGTGGTATTCTTCAATTCTTCGTGGTGGTTTTCTGAAAGGTTTGGAGTTTTCTTGAAAGGTTACCACCCATAAATGAAGTACTTGGATCAAAAACACCTCTCGTAGCGAGATTAGATGCTTTGAGGTATTTTTTGGAATGTTTACCTCCCATAAATGAAGTAATCAGACATGAAGCACTTAGAATGGTATTCTATGCTTCTACGTGGTGATTTCATGAAAGGTTTAGAGTTTTGTTGGAAGTTCGACACTCATAAATTAAGTAATCAAATCAAGAACACTTCTCGTAGTAGCGTAGGATGCTTTAGGTGTTTTCTCGAATGGTTATAAGCAATAAATGAAGTACACAGATCAGAAACACTTCTCGTAGCAGGATAAGATGCTTTGCTGTATTTTCTTAAATGTTTACCACCGATAAATGAAGTAATCAGACATGAAGCACTTAGAATGATATTATATGCCTCTTCATGGTGATTTCATGAAAGGTTTAGAGTTTTCTTGGATGGCTACCACCCACAAATGAACTAAACATATCAGAAACACTACTCGTAGTAGGATAAGATGCTTTGTGGTGTTTTCTTGAATGGTTACCACCCATAAATGAAGAACCCGAATCAGAAAGACTTCTTGTTACAGGATAAGATGCTTTGTGGTGTTTTTTTGAATGTTTACCTCCCATAAATGAAGTAATCTGACAGGAAGCACTTAGAATAGTATTCTATGCATCTTCGGGAGATTTCATGAAAGGTTTTGAGTTTTCTTGTAAGGTTTTGAGTTTTCTATGCACTCATAAATGAAGTAATCAAATCAGGAACACTTCTCGTAGTAGGATTGGATGCTTTGTGGAGTTTTCTCACATGGTTATCAGCCATAAGTGAAGTACTTTAATCAGAAATACTTCTCGTAGCAGGATAAGATGCTTTGTTGTGTTTTCTTAAATGTTTACCACTCATAAATGAAGTAATCAGATATGAAGAAATTAGAACGGTATTCTATGCTTCTTAATGGCGGTTTCATGAATGGTTTAGAGTTTTCTTGGATGGTTACCACTCACAAATGAACTAAACATATCAGAAACACTACTCGTAGTAGGATAAGATGCTTTGTGGTGTTTTTTTTGAATTGTTACCACCCATAAATAAAGAACCCAGATCAGAAACACTTCTAGTTACCGGATAAGATGCTTTGTGGTGTTTTGTTGAATGTTTACCACCCATAAATGAAGTAATCAGACATGAAGCACTTAGAATAGTATTTTATGCTTCTTCCTGGAGATTTCATGAAAGGTTTTGAGTTTCTTGGAAGGTTGACACTCATAAATGAAGTAATCATATCTGGAACACTTCTCGTAGTAGGATATGATGCTTTGTGGTGTTTTCTTGAATGGTTATCAGCCATAAATGATGTACTCTGGTCAGAAAGACTTCTCGTAGCAGGATAAGATGCTTTGCGGTGTTTTCTTGAATGTTTACCACCCATAAATGAAGTGGTAGTCAAGAAGCGCATCGAGTGGTATTCTACATTTCTTCGTGGTGGTTTCATGAAAGGGTTGGAGTTTTCTTGAAAGGTTATCACCCATAAATGAAGTGCTTGGATCAGAAACACCTCTCATAGCAGGATTAGATGCTTTGAAGTGTTTTTTGGAATGTTTACCTCCTATAAATGAAGTAATCAGACATGAAGCACTTAGAATGGTATTCTATGCTTCTTCGTGGTGATTTCATGAAAGGATTAGAGTTTTGTCGAAAGTTCGACACTCATAAATGATGTAATCATATCAGGAACACTTCTCGTAGTTGCATAGGATGCTTTTGGTGTTTTCTTGAATGGTTATCAGCAATAATTGAAGTACACAGATCAGAAACACTTCTCGTAGCAAGATAAGATGTTTTGTGGTGTTTTGTTGAATGTTTACCTCTCATAAATGAAGTAATAGTCATGAAGCGCATAGATTGGTATACTTCATTTGTTCGTGGTGGTTTTCTGAAAGGATTGGAGTTTTCTTGAAAGGTTACCACCCATAAATGAAGTACTTGGATCAGAAACGTTTCTCATAGCAGAATAAGATGTTTTGTTGTGTTCTCTTAAATATTTACCACTCATAAATGAAGTAATCAGGCATGAAGCACTTAGAATGATATTCTATGCTTCTTCATGGTGGTTTCATGCATGGTTTAGAGTTTTCTTGCATGGTTACCCCTCACAAATGAACTAAACTTATCAGAAACACTACTCGTAGTAGGATAAGTTGCTTTGTGGTGTTTTCTTGAATGGTGACCACTCATAAATGAAGAACCCGGATAAGAAAAACTTCTTGTTAAAGGATAAGATGCTTTTTGGTGTTTTGTTGATTGTTTACCTTCCATAAATGAAGTAATCAGACTGGAAGCACATAGAATAGTATTTTATGCTTCTTCATGGAGATTTCATGAAAGGTTTTGAGTTTTCTTGGAAGGTTGACACTCATAAATGAAGTAATCATATCAGGAACACTTCTCGTAGTAGGATAAGATGATTTGTGGTGTTTTCTCAAATGGTTATTAGCCATAAATGAAGTGCTCTGATCAGAAACACTTCTCGTAGCAGGATAAGATGCTTTGCATTGTTTTCTTGAATGTTACCACCCATAAATGAAGTAAAAGTCACCAAGCGCTTAGAGTGGTATTCTTCATTTCTTCCTGGTGGTTTCCTGAAAGGTTTGGAGTTTTCTTGAAATGTTACCGTCCATAAAAGAAGTACTGTGATCAAAAACACCTCTCGTAGTAGGATTAGATGCTTTGAGGTGTTTTTCGGAATCTTTACCTCCCATAAATAAAGTAATCAGACATGAAGCACTTAGAATGGTATTCTATGCTTCTTCGTTGGGATTTCATGAAAGGTTTAGAGTTTTAATGGAAGTTCGACACTCATAAATGAAGAAATCATATCAGAAACACTTCTCGTAGTAGCATAGGATGCTTTTGGTGTTTTCTCGAATGGTTACAGCCATAAATGTACACAGATCAAAAACACTTCTCGTAGCAGGATAAGATGCTTTGTGGTGTTTTCTTGAATGTTTACCACCCATAAATGAAGTAATAGTCATGAAGCGCTTAGTGTGGTATTCTACATTCCTTCGTCGTGGTTTTCTGAAAGGTTTGGAGTTTTCTTGAAAGATTACCACCCATAAATGAAGTACTTGGATCAGAAACATTTCTCATAGCAAGATAAGATGTTTGCGGTGTTTTCTTCAATGTTTACCACCCATAAATGAAATAATCAGACATGAAGCACTTAGAATGGTATTCTATGGTTCCTTATGGTGGTTTCATGAAAGGTTTAGAGTTTTCTTAGATGGTTACCACTCGGAAATGAACTAAACATATCAGAAATACTTCTCGTAGCAGGATAAGATTGTTTGTGGTGTTTTCTTGAATGTTACCACTCATAAATTAAGTAATAGTCACGAAGCGCTTAGAGTGGTATTCTACATTTCTTCGTGGTGGTTTCCTGAGTGGTTTAGAGTTTTCTTGAAAGGTTGCCACCCATAAATGAAGTACTCGGATCAGAAACACTTATCGTAGCAGGATAAGATACTTTGCGGTGTTTTTTTGAATGTTTACTACCCATAAATGAAGTAATGAGACATGAAACACTTAGAATGGTATTATATGCTTCTTTG
The DNA here is from genome assembly GCA_964058865.1 of Eleocharis quinqueflora. Taxonomy (NCBI): domain Eukaryota; kingdom Viridiplantae; phylum Streptophyta; class Magnoliopsida; order Poales; family Cyperaceae; genus Eleocharis; species Eleocharis quinqueflora. Next base: position 135,747 of record CAXKVX010001584.1, read on the forward strand.
TGGTGTTTTCTTGGAAGGTTGACGCTCATAAATGAAGTAATCTTATCCGGAACACTTCTCGTAGTTGGATAAGTTGCTTTGTGGTGTTTTCTTGAATGGTTACCACCCATAAATGAAGTACCCATATCAGAAACATTTCTCGTAGCAGGATAAGATGCTATGTGGTATTTTGTTGAATGTTTACGCCCATAAATGAAGTAATAATCATGAAGCGCTTAGAGTGGTATTCTACATTTCTTCGTGGTGGTTTCCTGAGAGGTATGGAGTTTTCTTCAAAGGTTACCACCCATAAATGAAGTATTTGGATCAGAAACATTTTTCATTGCAGGATAAGATGTTTTTCGGTGTTTCTTGAATGTTTACCACCCATAAATGAAGTAATAGTCACGAAGCGCATAAAGTGGTATTATACATTTCTTCTTGGTGGTTTCCTGAAAGGTTTGGAGTTTTCTTGAACGGTTACCACCCATAAATGAAGTACTCGGATCAGAAACACCTCTCATAGCAGGATTAAATGCTTTGCGGTATTTTCTTCAATGTTTACCAGTCATGAATGAAGCAATCAGACATGAAGCACTTAGAATTGTATTCAATGCTTCTTCATGATGGTTTAATGAAAGGTTTAGAGTTCTCTTGGAAGGTTACCACTCACAAAACATATCAGAAACACTACTCGTAGTAGGATAAGTTGTTTTGTGGTGTTTTCTGGAATGGTTATCACCCATAAATGAAGTACCTGGATCAGAACACTTCTCGTAGCAGGATAAGATACTTTGTGATGTTTGTTGAATGTTTACCACTCATAAATGAAGTAATAGTCATGAAGTGCTTAGAGTGGTATTCTACATTTCTTTGTGACAGTTTCTTGAATGGTTTGGAGTTTTCTTGAAAGGTTACCACCCATAAATGATGTACTCGGATCAGAAACACTTCTCGTAGCAGGATAATATACTTTGCAGTGTTTTCTTGAATATTTACGACCAATAAATGAAGTAATAATCATGATGGGCTTAGAGTGGTATTCTACATTTCTTCGTGATGGTTTCCTGAAAGATTTGGAGTTTTCCTGATAAGTTACCACCCATAAATGAAGTAGTGGGATCAGAAACACTTCTCGTAGCAGGATAAGATGCTTTGCGGTGTTTTTTTTAATGTTTACCACCCATAAATGAAGTAATCAGACATGAAGCACTTAGAATGATATTTATGCTTTTTCGTGGTGGTTTCTTGAACAGTTTAGAGTTTTCTTGGAAGGTTGCTACTCATAAATGAAGTAATCATATCAGGAACACTTTCGTAGTAGAATAAGATGCTTTGTTGTGTTTTTTGAATGGTTATCACCCATAAATGAAGTACTCGGATCAGAAACACTTCTCGTAGCAGGATAAGATGCTTTGCGGTGTTTTCTTGAATGTTTACCACCCATAAATGAAGTAATCAGACTTGAAGCACTTAGAATGGTATTCTATAATTCTTTGTGGTGGTTTAATGAAAGGTTTAGAGTTTTGTTGGAAGGTTACTACTCATAAATGAAGTAATCATATCAGGAATACTTCTCGTAGTAGTATAGGATTCTTTGTGTTATTTTCTTGAATGGTTATCACCCATAAATGAAGTACTCTGATCAGAAACACTTCTCGTAGCAGGATAAAATACTTTGTGGTGTTTTGTTGAATGTTTACCACCCATAATTGAAGTAATCGTCAGGAAGCACTTAGAGTGGTATTCTACATTTCTTCGTGGTGGTTTCCTGATAGGTTTGGAGTTTTTTTGAACGGTTACCACCCATAAATGAAGTACTTAGATCAGAAACACTTCTCATTGCAGGATAAGATGCTTTACGGTACTTTTTTGAAGGTCTACCACCCATAAATGAAGTAATAGTCATGGAGCGCTTGGAGTGGTATTCTACATTTCTTCTTGGTGATTTCCTGAAAGGTTTGGAGTTTTCTTGAATGATTATCACCCATAAATGAAGTACTCAGATCAAAAACACTTCTCGTAGCAGGATAAAATGCTTTGCAATGTTTTCTTGGATGTTACCTCCCATAAATGAAGTAATAGTAATGAAGCGCTTAGAGTTTCTTCGTGGTGGTTTCCTGGAAGGTTTGTAGTTTTCTTGAATGTTACCACCAAGCTTTTAAAAAACGTTTAACGTCCCTTAATGGTGAGGTGGTCGCTTAACGGTTTAACGTTAAAACGGTGTTACACAAAAGTTAAATTAAAAAATGGATAATGATTTTTTATATATTATTCATTTATTTTAGATCAAATTATGGTGCGAACATGCATACTTTTTGTCATTTGTGTGACTGTATGTAACTATGTACTATATAATATATTTAACAATATCATTGCTGCCTTTTCTTTTCATCATTTAAAAATATGCATTAAGTGATATGATTTGTTTAATAATTAGTATTTAAGATGTATTTTATTTTTAGAATGTGATTTAAACGTTTGTTTTTGTAAGATTCACTATCTAATTGCATAAGTCGCATCAACATAATAATATCTCATTCCATGATCAATATAAAACACAAGACTAGTATACCCAAGCAATCAACACTTCATCATAACATTGGTAACTACCCAACTAAGTTAAATATGTTGATTCAGAAATGTAGAAACTTGTTCTAAGGCATGTGGTAGGATTCGTCAGTCGATTGCTTATCTATAATTAGTTAGGTTAAGAGTAAATAAAACTATTTTGGAGTTTATATGACTGAAAATGTGGAATTTTTCTCTTGTAAATTGTAAAAAAAAACACGGTTTTAACAATAACCAAATAAAACAGATTTAAATGGTTTAATTCAAGTTAAAACGGTTAAAACATAGAAAACAAGAAAAAACAGTTATTTTCCAAAAACTTAACATGAAAGATTTTTTTCAAGTTAAAACGATGTTTTTTAAAAGCCTGGTTACCACCCATAAATGAAGTACTTGGATCAGAAATATTTCTCGTAGCAGGATAAGATGCTTTGCGGTCTTTTCTTGAATGTTTACCACCCATAAATGAAGTAATCAGACTTGAAGCACTTAGAATGGTATTCTATGCTTCTTCATGGTGGTTTCATGAAAGATTTAGAGTTTTCTTGGAAGATTACCACTCACAAATGAAGTAATCATATCAGAAACACTACTCGTAGTAGGATAAGTTGCTTTGTGGTGTTTTCTTGAATGGTTACCTCCCATAAATGAAGTACCCGCATTAGAAACATTTCTCGTAGCAGGATCAAATGCTTTGTAGTGTTTTCTTGAATGTTTACCACCTATAAATGAAGTAATAGTCATGAAGCGCTTAGAGTGGTATTCTACATTTCTTTGTGGTGGTTTCCTAAAAGGTTTGGAGTTTTCTTGAAAGGTTACCACCCATAAATGTACTCGGATCAGAAACACTTCTCGTAGCAATGCTTACCACCCATAAATGAAGTAATCAGACATGAAGCACTTAGAAATGTATTCTATGCTTCTTCGTAGTGGTTTCATGAAAGGTTTAGAGTTTTCTTGGAAGGTTGACACTCATAAATGAAGTAATCATATCAGGAACACTTCTCGTAGTAGGATATGATGATTTGTGGTGTTTTCTTGAATGGTTATCACCCATAAATGAAGTATTCGGATCAGAAACATTTCTCGTAGCAGGATAAGATGCTTTGGGTGTTTTCTTGAATGTTTACCACCCATAAATGAAGTAATCAGACATGAAGCGCTTACATTGGTATTCTATGCTTCTTCGTGGTGGTTTCGTGAAAGGTTTAGTGTTTTTTGGAAGGTTACCACTCATAAATGAATAATCAAATCAGGAACACTTCTCGTAGTATGATAGGATACTTTGTGGTGTTTTCTTGAATGGTTATCACCCATAAATGAAGTACTCGGATCATAAACACTTTTTCATAGCAGGATAAAATGCTTTGTGTTGTTTTGTTGAATGCTTACCACCCATAAATGAAGTAATACTCATGAAGCGCTCAGAGTGGTATTCTATATTTTTTCGTGGTGGTTTCCTGATAGGTTTGAAGTTTTCTTGAAAGGTTACCACCCATAAATGAAGTACTCGGATCAGAAACACTTCTCGTAGCAGGATAAGATGCTTTGCAGTGTTTTCTTGAAGGTTTACCACCCATAAATGAATTAATAGTCATGAAGCGCTTAGAGTGGTATTCTACATTTCTTCGTGGTGATTTTATGAAAGGTTTGAAGTTTTCTTGAAAGGTTACCATACCCATAAATGATGTACTCGGATCAGAAATAGTTCTCGTAGCAGGATAAGATGCTCTGCTGTATTTTATTGAATGTTTACCACCCAAAAATGAAGCTATCAGACATGAAGCACTTAGAATGGTATTCTATGCTTCTTCATTGTGGTTTCATGAAAGGTTTAGAGTTTTCTTGGAAAGTTACCACTCATAAATGAAGTAATCATATCAGGAACACTTTTCGTTGTAGGATTGGATGCTTTAGATGAGGTGTTGCTATCTCTAACGAGCTCTTATACCAATTGTGTGTCTTAACGATTTGGCCTAGAGAGACACAAGATATTAATAGTCATACTTTGTTTCTTTGTCTCTCAATTTTAAAGGTTATATTGAAGCTTAGAGGGGTGAATAGGGTGATTAGAAAATCTAGGATTATTTTTGCAAATTAGATGCGCAATTCAATATTTGATGGTAGTTCCTAAGTCTCAACAATTTAGATCAATTCAATTTGCTCAAACAATCGATTTGGCTTAAGATTAATTTAAGTTACGAAAGCGTAAACAATTATAAGCAATTAATTTCGAGCTATACAAATTATTCTAAACAATTCAAGACAATTATAACTATAGCAATTTTATTCTTCTACAACAATTATATAGCAATTAAGAATAAGTAAAAGAGTTGAGAAATTGCAAACAAAGCTATCATGCACAAGAGACACCAATATGTTAACGAAGTTCAGCTATTGACGAGCTTACGTCACTGCAACTCCTGACCCCTCGACACGGTAAAAAGGTCGAGTCGTATGCACTAAACACCAAGTCTTGTACAAAGTTGAACTTTGCCTTCTTACACACAAAGGATGAGAGACAAGGCCAAAAATAAAATAGCACACAGGCTAAATAAACTAATGGAGAAGATAAATAATCTCTCAAATCTCACACAATGATTTAGATTTAGTTTGAATATATAAATTTGAGAAGTAGAGCAAAGCTTTTACCAAAATTGAATAAGCCTCAAAGGTTTATCAATAGAATTTTTTGGCTGCGGCTAACAAAGAGAAATAAGGCCTTCAAATTCATCAAGAAGAAAGGCACCAATACCAAATATAGTTTTCAGATCAGGCACAATTAGGGCAAAATTAAGTGTTGCGTTATAACGCCATTTGTGTACAAATTTTACCGTTATAACGCTACATTGAACTTTCGAATGATTGTTTCCTATTTTATATTCAAATTTCTCAGAAAAATAAGCTAGCGTTATAACGTCAACTTTGGCGTTATAACGATCTTCTCTGGCAATTTGACACTCAGCTAATTATCTAGAATTTCTTTGGTCTAGCGTTATAACCCCAACTTTGGCGTTATCTTCTCTGGCAATGTGGTACTTGGCTAATTTTCTGGAATTTCTTTGGTCTAGCATTATAATGGTCTTCTCTGGTTATTTTGTTATGTGCCTGATTCAAGGGTTCAAACAGTTTGGCGTTATAACGTCAGAGGTTGATTTTTTTATTTCTTTGCTCTTTTGCATCTCAGATATAAATATTGAGTTACAGATAACCTAGGGGTGTACATGAAATCGGATAACCCGCTCGACCCGACTAGATCCGACCCGAGAAATAACGGATTTTAGTTTCAATGGATTGGTTATGATTTGGGTTTTAATCAACCCGCTAATCCTATTATTTTACACAGATTAAAAAAAATATGAACGGTTAAACCCATACCCGACTCGTGAATCTCTCTACCTAGTAAAATCCAAATAAGCCACCTTGAGTTGTTCAACCCATAGCAGTACTAGCAAGGAGGATGGCTAAAGCAGGCAATGCTGTAGAGCCCCAGATTTTGATTCAATGGGAACAACAAACACCAGAGGAGGCATCGTGGGAAAGCTATGAGGAAATCAAGGAAAAATTTCCAGAATTCATTCTCGAGGTCGAGAATCGTTTCAAGGGAAGGGGAGTGTAACAAACGGAATTGAAGTAGCCGTTGGGACTAGAAGAAAGGAGAAGAACAAAAGAGATAGGACTGACGATTGGGGTCCACATTCAATGAATTAAACATCCGTCCCTTTATCAAAATCATGAGATGTAAATCTAACGGCTGAGATTCGATAAGGCGAATTAAATGAATAGAATAGACAATTCAGTTAGTTAAGGGTAGTTAGCTGACGTGGCATCAGGGGATTGATTAGAGCAATTAGTTAGAGATAATCTAGATCAGGTTCTTGAAACATGATCGTATAAATAGGAATTAACTTTGTATCGGTTCGGATTATGAAATAGAAAATCAATTTGACTCAATTTTGCTCTTGTTTCCATTACTGTTGTAAACCATTAACAGCTGAGTTCTTCAGTTTTTGAATTCAATTCTTGAGCTGAGAAGAAGATAAGAGAGTCAGGTGATTTAGATCTGACATGGTGACCTTCAGTGAATGAAGAGAGAGGGGGACGATGGATTGACGGTTGGGAGATATGGAATCAAACCTGTGAAGCCTCCATGAGCGACGAAGGATGCGGGCAACAAACAGAAGCAGCGTGGAGCGTGGAGAGAGATGAAGTCGATTGGGGGTTTAAGTTTTATATTTAAGTTTTTATTTTATTTTTGTTTTACTTATAATAAATATTATGTTTTCGTTATTATTATGCATGTTGTTTTTGTTATTATGTATGTTATTTATATTATTTTCATATTAATTACATGTTTAATAATCAAAATTACATGTTTCATAATTAGAATAATTTTCAAAATAATGCAACTGGATGAACGTAGCAATCCGCATCAACGAGTGTAGCGACTTTCGTTTTCAGTGGAGCGTCCAGTCAATTATATACATAATGACAAAAATAACATGCATAATACATAAAACGACATGCAAATGACAAAAACAACATGCAAATTGAACTCGACTTGACGCGTCTTGTTGAAATCAATGAAGAAATCAATGAAAAAAAATCAATATGAGCTCCTTTATAATATAATAATATAGATAATGATTAATGGATGATGGTCGGTGGATGCCTATTAAATAAGTGAAAATCTTGCCATATTTCATTTCAGGCCTACTTTTCTTGTTGTTATTCGTTTGGAGCTTCCTCTAATTAATAATTTTATCACTTTCACTCATTCTTTTTCATTTTCCCCCTTTTCGTAACAGCTAGGACATCGACACTGATACTCTGATAGTGATGCTATCTATGCGACTATGCCTATGCCTGAGCATTATTCTACTCATCTCTTCTAGGTCAGACTTGAACCAAATCTGATACAAGTTTGGGGCCTTTGGGCTGAGCCCATCAAATGCAAGTGCATTAGATTGAGCCCATTTAACTCTCTCGGAAAAGGTCCAATAGGCCCAGCTAATCTCTCTGCGCGAAACACATTTTAAATGTGACAGATGTCGCGCACTAAGCAACTTTATTAATTCCCTTTATTATTCACTTCAAAAATTAACAAAGAAATTAAAATTTGCTTGATATTATTCACTACAAAATAATACTCACTAAAAATAACCTTTTTTTGCAAACTTAGTGTTCACTATTAACAACCAATTTAATATTTAATTTATATATGTCACATGAACAATTACTTTACAAAATTAGTACATTTTTGTTTTATAAATGTATTAATACAAATATACAATTCATGTACAAATAAACAATCTTAAATTGACCAAGCATGAAATGTAGAAGACGCAAATAATGATTTCCTTTCTTGAGGGGGAGTACATTACCCTTGTGTTGTGAATTTATGATATATAATACATAATATTTGTTTACTTAAACTCAACTTATTTGACAATTTGCGAAATAAATAAAGTACTAACCTTTATACATGTTATATAGTTATGATTGTGCGGGTTAAACATATATAATTAATTTTGGATAAAGTCAGAATAATATTATTCAAGTCAAGAGATGTATATAGCACATAGGTGCAAAGAGCAAAAAAAATGGAGCAGAACAATGCAATTATGCACTATCCGTTATAACGAGTTAGAAGGTCGAAAATTTGGTGAAGTATCAAAATGATTGAGAGAACTATTATTGTTGTTAGAAATTATGATTTATATATATCTCAAGTTTCAAGGCGGAAGCGTGTGCAATACAAAATCTTAACAAACTTAGCAATCACGATATCACACAAGTCATGTATATTGTTAGAAATTTTTATCGATTTCTAAATCCAAGATCTACTATAGAGAATTACAAATTAAGCGGAAGTGTACCTTATTCATATTAATAGATGAAGATTTGAAAATCATACTCGATGCACGTGTACGCAATCGGTTGCTTGTTGGTCTTCCGGAGAAAACACGATCCTGTTGAACGCTTGTCCCTTAAGCACAACATAACGTTCTTCTTCTAGATTCGATGGAGAGATCAAGAAGAGCGGTGACAACAATTCCTTATGCATAAACTCGAAAACTAAGATAATCACTCCATCTCACAATAATACCATAGAGGAGAAAGATATGAGCTTAAGAGAGATTATATTTTGGATTTGAATAAAAGAATGATTTTTTTATGAGAGCATTGTTCGGATCTATATTCTTTTATTTACAAAGAGGAGAAAGTGGTCATTAAGGAAATTAAATTTCCTATGTTAATGTTTCATTAAAGCAATCAATGCATTGATCAAAACTTGCGCTGGTAGCATCATGCATATGCGCCTTTTAAATCCCAAATTCTAATATTAATTATTTAATTAGTAAATTTAGTCAAATAATTATATAAATGATAATGCATAGAATTAGAACAGTATAATCTCTCAATCACATCCAAGATAATTCTTAGCAATGGGTTTATTCTAAACAAGGTTGTGTGCCAATAAATCGTGTTCTCCGGGGACCAATAGCGATATAAATATTATTCTGTAATTTATTTTAATTTAGACCATCACTAAATAATAAATTACTAATATACATTCTACACATCTAATGTCCACTTCTTCATGACACATATAGGGATGGCAATGGGCTATACCTGCAGAAATATTATCAAGCCCATACCCGATCTGTTTCAATAAAAATTAACGCCTGCCTGCCCAAGCCCAATCAAACAGGCTCATAATTTAACAAATGCCCGCCTACCAGGCCAGATTTTGAAGCTCAAGCCTGCCTGGACATGCCTGCCAGTGCCTACAGGCTGCCTTACCTGACCCGGCCCGAATGACCCAAACAAACAAATTTGAAGCGTAAAATTCATACTAAATGCAACAATCACACAGACATACAAAAAATAATCATAGTTCATTCGAATACAGATCAGAGATAATTAAAAATACAGATCATAGTTCAAATACAGCAAAAGTGAGCAAACAGCACAGACAACACATACAGCACATACAGCACATACATGCAACATAGTTCGGAGATAATAAAAAATACAAATCATAGTTCAAATGTCAAAACACCATAACTACCACAACAAACAGCAAACTCTTTTTAAGTTCTACCTGCACATTAATAAAATAAATCAGAATCTTACCTACCATAACTAGCAACACATATCACAATTCAAAATCCTACCATTTCAGAATCATATTTTGAAGTTAATCAGTACAGATGCAATCTAACAAACAACAAATTAAAAACAGCAAAATACCAAGAGAATGGGATCATCGTTAATGGTTCTCATGTGTTACCTTTCCTTCATTCACAGGTCATTTTGCCCCTTAAAACCCCCCATCAGAATAATTTTGCCCCATATAGCCCCCCTTGTAGCAAAGTAAAAACAGCAAGGTACCATTTCAGATTTCACTGATTTCACATTATATAAATAGAATATTATATACCTTTGCATTCCAGATTTTAGCAAGATATCTAAATTGAGCCAACATTATTCTTGAACCTAACAATACGAAATTAAAAAAACATGTCCAGATTTCAGCAAGATGTCCAAATTGAGCCAACATTTCAGCAAGATGTCAAAATTCAGCAACATCTTAAAAAAGAGATCAAAATAAAGAAAAATATTATTTAGTTTACCTCCAAGTCATCCTCAACTAACATGTCATTTGACTGATCCTCTTTGTCATCTTCATCATCTTCATATGTCCTAAAAGGATTGTGTTCTCCTAATTCTGAAAAAAACAATAATTAGTTAATAAAGAAAATGGCTGCACATTTAATTAAAAACAAGACATGATAAAAACAGATTTATACCTTCAAATTCAGCTCTTAACCAATTTTGAGCACAAGCTAGAGCTTCAACAAGCAAAGGGCTGAGTCGGTTCCTTTGTGGGCTAATAATTCGCCCACCTATGCTAAAAGCTGATTCAGATGCCACTGTTGAAACAGGTATTGCAAAAATATCTCGAGCAATCTTTTGCAAAGTGGGAAACTTTGGTCCATTACTCATCCACCAAGTGAGCACATTGAATGTTGTAGTTATTGGAACCAAATCTTCTTCTAAGTAATGATCTAACTCCGTTGTAATATCAATTCTCATTTTTTTCCTCCTTTGAGCAAATAACTCAAAATCTTTTGGTGCATCACTACTACATGCACCTCCCACTACATTTAGTTCCTCAACTTGTTGCTTTGAGGCCCTTCTTTGATACTCTCGAAACAACTCACGACACGAATCAACAACTTTTCTAACTTCACTATCATGATCATCACCATAAATCTTCTCATAGTAATAAACTATGAGTTCTTTCTTAAACCTTGGATCCAAGAGACTAGCAATGCCCATGACATTATGGATTTTTAACCAATATTTTTCATATTTCCCCATCATCTTATATGCCATTTCTGAAATCATTGGGTTAGGATCTAAAAGCCACTCTGTCAAAGCCAATTTAATCTCACAAATATTGGCAAAATAGTGATTAGCTGTTGTGTATTTTTGACCAGAAAACAATTCTGTTGTGGTGTAAAAAATCTTAAGCTTTTCGCTTATAATTTTAGCTTTCTCCCAATCTGTTTTGGAAGGCAAGGCTTTGTATTGCGCATCACGTAATTTCAAACGAGGGAAAACATCCTTATATATTAGAGTTGTTTCTAACATAATGTAGGTTGAATTCCATCTTGTTTTGACATCATAACACAATTTTTTTGTACTAGTGATGCGTAATTGCCTTGCTGCCTCTTCAAATTTCTCAATTTTTTTAGGAGTTCCGGTCCAATACACACAACTATCACGAATTTTTTCAAGACTAGAGGCTATTACATCTAACCCATCCTTCACAATTAAATTCAAAATATGTGCGCAACAACGCATATGTAAAACCTCACCACCCAACAAAAGTTTACCCGTTTCTAATTTTTTTACCAACGTTGCAACAACTCCATCATTAACACTACAATTATCCACTGTAATTGTGGATAATTTCAAATCTAAATTCCAATCTAAAAGTACCTTCATCAAGTACTCCACGAGAACTTCAATGGTATGTGGAGAAGGTACGTATTGAAACCTACAATAAGAAAACAGCCAGCAAAAATTAGAGTATTTCACATAAACAGATTTAAACCAATTGATTTCAACAAACAAATATAATTAAAAAAATATCAACCTTAATAAGCGTTGTTGGAGACCCCATGACTGATCCACAAAATGGGCAGTAACAGCCATGTACGACTTTTTCTGGTTATCAACCGTCCACATATCAGTAGTTATTGCCACCCTCCCTTCATTTTTCTCCAAAAACTCTAAAGTACTTTTCATTTGACTTTTATAAAGTTTAAAGACATCAGCTCTCACTGTGTTTCGAGTTGGTACTTTAAATAATGGCTGCATACTATTACAAAATACCCTAAAACCCGCTTGATCAACAATGGACATTGGATGCTCATGTAAAACAATCATTCTTACAAGATCATTCCTACAAACCGATTGATCAAATGTATAATTTCCTATTACTGTTTTCCCCTCAAGTCTTTTGGCAGCTAGTAATTTTTGGAAAGCCCCGGGGTTTGAGTTCTTACATTTTCTTATGCATTTTTCTACATGATCTCTGAGATGTCGCGTACCGTTGTTGTTCCCTCCTGCAAGTTTGCTCTTGCAATACTTGCACACTGCCTTTAACTGACCATTAATCTTTTGCCTTGTCATATGGTCCCACACCCACGACTTCAGCTTTGATGTATCAAGAACATCTGGTGTGCCTTCTCTCGGTGTTTCTGGTGTGCGCTCTCCCGGTGTCGCCGGGGTGCCCTCTCTCGGTGTCGACGGGGTGCCCTCTCTCGGTGTCGCCGGGGTGCCCTCTCTCGGTGTCGCTGGTGTGCCCTCTCTTGATGGCATGCTTTCTTGTTAGGTTGCCATTTGCCTATTACAACAGAAAAAGCAAATCAGAATTGATTTATGCAAGTAAATTATATGCAGCAACTAAACTATTTATGCAACAAATAAAAAATAATGTTCAGAAATATTGTACAGCAAGTAAATTATTTCCAATACTTTCTACATAATAAGTTGAAACTAATTTATGCAGCAAATTATAAATATTGTTCAGCAAATATCAGAAATATTTTTCAGCAAATCAGAAATATTGTTCAGCAAATCAGAAATCTTGTTCAGCACTAAGACTTACTGATAAAATATGCTTGCGTGATATTACTTGTGATTTTGAATGTCTATTCTGCCTCCAATAATTTCTACAAAAAAAAATAATGATACAAATGTCAGTATCTCAATAATCAAATACACTATTAATAGCAATATCTATTCACTGCAATGTTGCAATATCGTGCCAGCAATATGAGCAATATGAGAAATATGAGCAATATCGTGCCAGCAACATGAGAAATGTCTATTCTGTTCACTGCAATGTTGCAAAACAAAATCGAAATTGAAAAAAATATGAAGGTTTATTCACTGTTTTCAGAAATTTTGAGAAATGCTGCAAATATTAGAGCAAGGATAAAACCAATAAACGGAGTAGATATTATCTAATTAAAAGCATCGTCATTTGTCCAGATAAGAGTTTTTCTGTCCAGCCATGAAAGTAGTTGTCGTTGCCAGAAGCTCTCTTTCATGCTAGCAAAACAAAATCGAAAAAATTACTGGTTTCTAGGAATCGAAAAAAATTATGCACAAAGAAAAGGCCTATATCGATGTAGATTAGGAGTGTTTCTAGGCATCAAACAAAATCGATACAGAAAAAGAAAATCTTAACAAAATCGATACAAAAAAAGAAAGGCCTACCGTCGTTGTAGATCGTTGCCTCCTCTCGTCGATCGCTGCCTCCTCGTCGAGCAATCGAGCCGTCAGAGAGTTGAGGTGGGGACTGGGGAGTGATTTCTGTTCAAGTGTCGGATGGAAAGAATGAGAGACAGAGAGAGGGCGACTGGCTGAGAGGGTTCGAATGAGAGACAGAGATAGGCCGAGAAGGTTCCTGGGTTCGTCGGTTAGATCGATAGAGAATGAGAGAAGTGTAGGTTTTCGTCGGTTAGATCGATAGAGAGACAGAGAGACTGAGAGAGGTAGAAGAGAAGCGGCGATTAGGTTAGATCGATAGAGAGACATACTGACAGAGAGAGGTAAGAAGAAGAGAAGCGGCGATTAGGGTTGAAGACTGAAGAGACAGAGTTCGAAGCTTATATATGCTCTAGCACAGAATTGGTATTGGGCCTCTAAAAATTTCGGGCCTCTAATAATTTTTCTGAATAAATCAGCCCACCAGGTGCTCTATGGGCTTTATCTTATACCCAAGCTTGGCCTGGCCTGCTTATATGCCTGGCCTGTTTTAGCCTGTCATGGTTATGGGCCAGGCAGGCAAAGCTGTGGGCCAGGTGGGTTTGAGCGGGCCTTCGGGCTTTTCTGCCTTCCCTAGACACATATCACTTGATGATATTTTGATCACTTTTGGATCAAGTGTTAAATCAATTTGACAGTCGATAATTTAATGTATAATTATATCACATATTTGTCCATATGTTGGAATAAATTCCAACATATATAGCTAGAAAGCTCAAGGAGTATATATTTAAATTTAATTCTATCTCGTCAAAACTTAAAGAAAAACAAATTTACAAGTTAAATCAATAATAAGATTTAACAGCATGGACCTCATTCCTAATATCATACTACTTCAACGGAACTCGCACGATAGAATGAAGTTGAAATGCCACAGCAGATATGTGACTGTATGATTATCAGCCAATTCATGTTAGTTTGTAGTTAGAATGAAAATGTAATAAATGAAGATATTGCGGACCAAAATGAAAAAGAGTTTAGACATTGTGGCACGTGCTCCAACTTTCGCTTCACCAGGATGATAGATAGATAATTCGATGGATCGTAACCGCTTACCTCATGTCCCATCCGACGGTTCGTACGGTATCCATGCGTCCAGCCACGAAAGGATCGGACGGTATCCAGGCGTCTCAGGCATGGTAAAACCGCTTAGCAAGAAATAGGACTTGCACAATGACTTGCATTAAGTTCATGCACCATCAATCAATTACTCGTTCAGTCAGTCATTAATTATTTAATTGATAATTCCGGAATCCGGAGAGGAGGGGAAATATTTATTTAGTTGTACGCCGCGTGTATTCAGAGAGAAGTAGACGAACAGAGCGCGAGGGATAAAGGGTGCGCTAGGGTTAGAAGGAAGAGCCGCGGTGCAGTTTGCTGCCTCCCTGCCTCTTTCCTTCGTCTCCCCTTTACCCCTTAATTCCTTAAAAAAACCCAAAAAAATCTGAAAAATCCCAAAATTCCCCAAAAATTCAATCGAAAACACCACAAAATCAATCGAGACCAATTTATCTCTATCTACTAGTATCTCGTAGGGATTGATTGTTAGGAAGATCAAACTACCCAATTAAAAACCACAAAAAAACAAGAGAAAAAAACAGAAAATATCTTCGGAGAGAGGGGGATGGCGCAGATTCAGGCGATGCCAAACGGCATGGTGGCGCAGGGAGCTCCGGTGGCGGGTCCCCCAAACGGAGTCGGAGGCGGCGGGGCTCCTCCTCAGGCGGCGACGTCGCTGTACGTGGGAGATCTCGACCCCAGTGTGATGGATTCGCAGCTCTACGACATGTTCAGCCAGGTGGCCCCCGTCGTGTCAGTTAGGGTTTGCCGTGACGTCAGCACGAGGAGGTCCCTCGGCTATGCCTATGTTAACTACAACAACCCCATTGATGGTTACCTTTCTTTCTCTGTCTTTCTGATTTGCATCCTCCTCTTGTTCTGCTGGAGTTTTATTATTATTTTGCTTCAATTTTTGCAGCCGCGAGAGCATTGGATGCGCTGAACTTCACACTGGTGAACAATAAGCCAATTCGTGTGATGTATTCTAACCGCGACCCCAGCACGCGCAAGAGCGGCACTGCTAACATTTTCATCAAGGTTTATTAACTATCTCATTCAAATTTATTTTACCTTTTATTTCTTTTTCAGTAAGTATATAAATTTGAGGAATTGCTATATCGGAGGCCTTGCACGTCAAATGACTTTGTGATGAAGCAGAATAATGCGAGGAATATGTCCCTTTTATATTCTCACAAAAAGATAGTTTAAAAGTTTACATGGGGTGCAATTCACAAAAAAATGAAGGTTCTTCTCTTCCTTTGTTCTGATGACAATAAAAGTTTGTTATCCAAATTGATATATGTACTTGCGTTCTTATGGCAATCTGATATGCAATTACCTGTTGTATAATTTTAATCCAAGCTCTGCTGTAATTTATTTTGGCACATGAAGGCCCTGATAGTAAAAAAAAATCTATTATCATGTATGTTGATTGGTTTGTATGTTGTCAGAATATACCTTACCGGCTTAATCATGTTACAACGATTTCTTTTCAGAATCTTGACAAGACAATTGACAACAAGGCCTTGTACGACACTTTCTCGGTTTTTGGCACCATTCTGTCATGCAAGGTGGCGACTGACACATCGGGTCAATCCAAGGGATATGGCTTTGTCCAGTTTGACAATGAAGACTCAGCCCAGACTGCCATTAACAAGCTGAATGGCATGCTGATCAATGACAAGCCCGTGTTTGTCGGCCCATTCGTGCGCAAGCAGGACCGTGATAACTTCTCCACACAAACCAAGTTCAACAATGTCTTTGTGAAGAACCTTGCTGACACGACAACCAGGGAGGACCTGCTAGAGATCTTTGGAAACTATGGGAACATCACCAGTGCTGTGGTGATGACTGGTGAGGAGGGGAAGAGCCGCTGCTTTGGCTTTGTCAACTTTGAGAATTATGAGGATGCTGCCAAAGCCGTGGAGGGACTCAATGGGAAGAAGTTTGGTGACAGGGAGTGGTACGTGGGCAAGGCTCAGAAGAAAACTGAGCGAGAGATGGAGCTCAAGGAGAGATTTGAGCAGACTGTCAAGGAGTCTGTTGACAAGAACCAAGGCTTGAACTTGTACCTGAAGAATCTGGATGATTCCATCAGTGATGAGAAGCTGAGGGAGCTCTTTTCTGAACATGGTACCATCACCTCTTGCAAGGTATGCTCGTTGTGCTTGTACTATTGTAACTGAGGCTTTGTGCCGTCTTAACTTGTGTAGTAGCAGGGGTTCTTATTATTTATATTAATAAGTAATAATCGAGTGCTCTAGAATATCCTTTACTGCTCTGATTTTGCCTATTTGTTGATTATCTTATATTGTCCTTTTTGACAGGTTGAATTTGAGGGTGATTATATAAATAGATGGGATGCCTAGACATTTTAAATCAGTATGGTATTAATTTAATAGGTAGTTGGGTTATTCCTGTAAGTTGTTGCATTTATCGTATCTGCACTGTTAGGGTGCATCACGAGAGTGATGTATTTTGTGCTTATTGTGGTTACATGATGATTGTTGCTGTTGAGTTTGTCATTCATTGATTTTCTATGATTTCAGGTGATGAGGGACCAGAATGGAATTAGCAAGGGATCTGGATTTGTTGCATTTTCCACAGCTGAAGAAGCCTCCAAAGCGGTAAATCAATCCTCTTTGTTCATTTTGTTGGATCTTTCTTCTCTTTGAATTTGTTAACTCTATTAAAAATATTATGTCGATGGAGGTCTAGGTTGGTAGAAAATGATTAATTTTCTCTTGCTTCACTATGTACCAGCTTAATGAGATGAATGGGAAGTTGATTTCTGGGAAACCACTCTATGTTGCTGTTGCTCAGCGCAAGGAAGAGAGAAGAGCTCGCCTACAGGTTCTCCCTCCCTCAATATATCCAATCATTTTATTGTTAATTTACTGACAAGCAGTTTCGTAGGCATTTTGTCGTTCCTTTTTGCGAACTTTGCATCTTAGAAGTGCTAGGATTTCAAAGGATTTGAAAGTATAGGCATTTTTGGTTCAAATATTTTGACCAAACCTTTCTGATGTGCTGTCAAGAAAATAGAAGAAAAATTAGTGTTTTTTTAGCGTGGTGGTATATGGTCCTAAATCTTACTAGAGAGGTGTAGGGACATCAGATCTTTCTTAGAATTGATGGTCTCATTCTTAAAGTGGTTTTGATTTGTATCATTTAAGTAATTAAGGGTGTGTTTGGATGACCAAAAATAGCACTAATCATGGGTGTGTTGTTATTCACACAAAAATGTGATCCAAACATGAATTAGTAAGTTGATTAGTGTTGGTTAGTGCTTTTTTGCTAATCCAACAAAATAGTAGGATTAGCTAATTAGCACATGTTATGGTTAGCAAAATTATTGTTTTATTACATTATAATCATCGTCTTTGGTATTATTATTATTATTATTGTAATTGTCATTATTATTTTTTATTATTATTATTATTATTATTGTATTTTCCATTATTTTATTATTATTATTATTATTATTATTATCATTGTAATGTTCAATTTTCTATTGTTATTATTATTGTTATTGTTATGATTATTATTGTAATTGTCAATATTATTATTATTGTTGTTGTTGTAATTGCCATTATTTTATTATTATTATTGTCGTTATTTTACTAACCACCACTATTTCATCCACTAATATAGATAGCAGTATTTTTGCACTAACCATGATCCAAACGCTTATTGAACTATCCAAATTTTTGCTATGACAATATGTTTTGAAGTTTAAATGTTCAGTTCTATTCTTTTAAGCAAAGAACTTTGCTAAAACCCAACAGCCTGTGAATCTCTGGATACTTACATTACTAATTTTTTTCTTTTTATCAGCAACAATTTTCACAAATGAGGCCAGTAGCGATGGGCCCTGCATTGGCTCCACGGGTCCCAATGTATCCTCCAGGGGCCCCTCTGGGCCAGCAGCTCTTCTATGGTCAGCCGCCTCCTGCTCTCATGCCCCCTCAGGTATTTTTGTAGTTTATGATATATGCACTCAACACTATTTTCCATGCCTTTTGGCATTTGCAGAAGCACCTCATGACTTGTTGAAAACTAACCTCAAATGGAGTGGAGGAATTAAATGACATAGCAAAACCAATTTCATTTTTCTTATACTTGTTATTGTTGGTAATACCATGCAAAATTGTAATGGGAAATCTGACTACCGATTTTCTTTTTGGTAATAGCCTGGATTTGGGTTCCAGCAGCAGATGGTACCTGGGATGAGGCCAGCAGGGGCACCGATGCCTAACTTTGTAGTTCCAATGGTGCAGCAAGGGCAGCAGGCACCTCGCCCAGGTGGCGGGCGCCGTGGCCCTGGTGCTGGTGGGCCTGTCCAGCAGCCACAGCAATCCATGCCTCTTGTTCGCCAACAGGTACTCCCTATATACCTTTTATTGCTGTTAATTGTTGGTATGGTATTGTATGGATCTTCAGTAATATTTCCAGGTGCTTCAGTTTTTTGCATTTTCTTTGAAATGTCTCTGAGAGAAAACATAGAATGCACTCGAATCTAGCAAAGCCTGTTTAATATCAGAAAATATAAATTACCATCTACTTGAATCCATTGGAAGATATATGCTGTTTGTGTTGTTTGCTTGATTATTTGCCGTCCAGTGTTAGTTTTCTTAATTGTATTATTGTTAATGTATTCCATTCTATTTGGACTTGGCAGTTGTTCCCTAGGGCTCGCATGTACCGTTACCCACCAGGTCGCAACATGGGACCTGAGGGTCCAATGCCTGGTGTTGGTGGTGGCATGATACCTCCCTATGAGATGGGGGCCCCACCCATGCGTGAGATGCCAGGAATGATTCAGCCCATGCCCATCGGCGCTCTTGCCACTGCTCTTGCCAATGCCAACACTGAGCAGCAGAGAACGGTATGGAATCTTGTATTTAAATAGTTTTCTGTATGTACAGAATAATGCAATTCCATTATATTCACAGTTTTCCCTTAGAAAATTCAGAAATAAAAAATTGTGTTTACTCAATACACAACCATTTGACAGCCTAGCTGTGCACAGAGTGGCACACAGTTATGGAGGAACGGCTATTTCTAGTTTCCTCCCCTCTAATGTCTGAACTGTAATGTGTAGATGCTGGGAGAGAGCTTGTACCCATTGGTGGAGCAGCTGGAGCATGACCATGCAGCGAAGGTGACGGGGATGCTGCTGGAGATGGATCAGACAGAGGTGCTCCACCTGTTGGAATCCCCGGATGCGCTCAAGTTGAAGGTTGCCGAGGCCATGGAGGTGCTCCGCAGCGTGGCTGCCCAGCAGCAGCAGCAGGCGTCCAATGCCCCTGCAGCTGCCGAGCAGCTTGCGGGGTTGTCCCTGGAGTAACCCCCACCGCCACCACCATGGCACCACTTACTGCCTCATGCTGTGCTGCAGCAAGTCAGGTTTTGGTTGTTTGTATGTGGGTATGGAAAGACGGGGTGTTGTTTCTTTAGTAGGTTTTTATCCTTGTGTTATGTTTTGTTGTTATGTCGTTCATGACATGATGTGTGTTACGTTGTTTGTTGGCTACTTGACATCTGTTTGTTTGGATTTGTTAGCTATCACCTGCTACTCTGATTGTTGGTGTTGTTTGGCGTGTGTCAGTTGTTTTGTTTATTTGTTGGTCTAATGTGGGGCGCAATAATCGCAGGGTTGTTAAGTTGGGCTCTCACGGCCTGGATATGCGATCAAGATCCCTTCAAGTTCCAATCAAATTTCATCTGTATTTTACCGAAACAAATCCCCATAGACCAGAATCTTCTAACTTGCTGATGTAGATTTTTACTGATGAGACAACCAATGGCATGTGGTAACCTACGAGTAAAGAAAAGAGTAAATAATCAAATTCAATGAGATCATTTGCGCACAATAATAACCAATTATCATATCAAATTCAACAACAGGCAGTTTCTTTACCTGTTTACCAGCACCTGCAATTCCTCTCAGCAATTAATGCGTCTACAAAATTTGACGAACCCACCAATTTTTTGCCAAATCACTCTCCAGTCTCTTCTTCTCTCTCGAGCAAAAGAAGTTTGTTTTATTGAAAATTCTACTTTATTGGACTATCTCTATAAAATTTGATCATCAACCATTTCATTTAATTTAATTTTTCCAAAGTGTTTTTGATGTTATTCAACTCTACATTTTCTTCTGTATTCAACTTTCTGAGTTAATAGAGAAATCTCTTCGAATATTTAGAGACCTCGAAACATCGGCTAATAGAAATATATAAAGAACGAAATAGCTCCAATACTTCACATATGACACGCATACTCTAAACTGAGAAATCGAACCTTAATCACTTAAAGAGGAATTATTATAATACTAAATAATAAGGATTTTGAGAATAAAACTCTCTAACTGGCACTATGAGTCATCAAGTGATGATCATCGTTGGTGAGGATTAGTCGAATGTCCTTAAGAACATCCCGTTGAGAATATTCCATGGGCTATGTCAGACACCATGACACATACTCCCTCTACGATGCCCTCAGACTACATCCAATCTAAAACTCACCGGCCCGACTCTCATCACTCTTGAGTCCCGACGAGTAAAGATATATAATATTTATACGCATCTACCTATAAGTAATCTAATAGCCTATACGATCCGTATATCGGATCTTACGTGCAATATGAATGCAGGTGATATGCAAATGCAGGTTGGTCTCAAATAATGGTACAGTTACCAGCATGTAAGTATGGCAGTTCAAGTCTACGGCCCTGATTAATTAATGTTGGTAGTTGGTACCGCAATTCAGTTTAGGTAAGTCTGGTTGGTCCTATTAAAAGAGAGAGGAATATAATCCTCAGGAATCCACACCTGGAATGAAGCGTGATCTACTCTAACGGAAGATCCGCTGCGCCTACGCTGACCTCAACGTCGTATGCAGCAATGTCAGTCTCGTCCCCTGCGTGTGGGTCCGAGTCGACTAGGTCTCTTATTCATTTATTTCGAGTTTGTTTAATTAGTGGAAGGACTACAAAAATGAGGAAGAATACAAAAAAGATAACAACGTTTGAGACGTCCTTGATGCTCCTAATATAATTCACTTATCTGTTTAACTTAGTCAAATCTCGTGTGCAGTGTCCTTGCTGCACGGCGAGTGTGTGAATGATGTAGGTATAATTCTTTATTAAATTCAAGTATTATCCTAATTGTATTCCTGCTTCATTTCATTTATTTGGACGTCATGTCGATAAAGTACAAAATGTAAATACACACATCGCGATGAAAGCATGTTATAAAATCAAACACTATTAGTTGGCACTTTTATTATAAACCAATCAAGAGAAGAAAGAAAAATAATTAAGTAGCTATTAACTAAAATGTGTGTAATTATATTAATTATGTGTTTATAGAAGAATTGATCAATATGTATCTCATGGTAATTAAATATTTACTTAGTCATAATTTGGTGTATTGTATTAATGTTACCTATATACTTATATGTATCGTATATAATGTATTATATGTATTATATTTAATTAGTCTTATAATTAATTAGTTGTGTTACTATATGTATTAAATGATTAGTTAGTCGTATTCGAGTGTTTTTCTCATGAAATTTAGGGGTACAATATATTCCATGTGATATAGAGAAATTGATCAATATATATTATTATTTATACAATTATACTTAATTCAATTTTGTTTGTGGTGATTCGAGCGTACTTCATTAGATATATATATATATATATATATATGTTTTTATATATAAGTATATATATATATATAATGTATAGACATACATTCATATATATACTTATATACCTACATATATATATGTAATTCATCATATAGCTTTTTGTTCCTTTTGTATATATATATATATATATAAATATTACACTTAATAACACTTATAATTATTTAATTGTATTATGTAACATTATATCAAGTTTAGTTACTTGATTTATTCGTTACGTGTTATTATAGGTCAATTGTCTTTAAATCAAGTACGTTGACGCACCAAATTACTTATTCTATTTATATAGCTATCTCGTATATTATTCTTTATAGTAAGTGTGATACATATAGTATAGAAGAAAAATATAAGAAACACGATAAAACACAAGTTGGTTTATTTTAATTATTCATTTGTTTTGTGTTAATCATGTGGGATCGGAAGTCCGAGACTCATACGTCATATCCGTAGCTCTCGCTGCACGGGCTTATAATCGTCATTTCCCAATTACCTTTCTCGGTCCTTTTATTTCGGGTTCAGTGACTAAGTACTTTTGGGCTAGACCTCTAATTTGTAGTATCTGCTGTAATACCTATTTCAGCCCAATTAGGGTCAAGGCCCAAACATAAATACCCAGTAACAATTTTATTTATTTATATCCTTATCAAATTTCAAGCTTATAGCATCTGTTGGGTTCAATGGGCCCTAAGGCCCATTTTCTTTATAATTCTCTTTTTATTTAAAGTCGAAGGGTCCAAATTTTAATTAAGGCATTCAAGGCCCGAATCTGACAGGGGCCCATTGATCAAATCTGGGCCCAATTCAAACTAGAGATCAAAGTTACAACAAACAGATCGATAGCCCAGTATTCAAACAAACAAAAGACAGTACTGGTACAACCATGTCAATGCTGGTGTAGGGAATTTAGTGACACAGGTCTAGATATCAGAAACTAGACATCGCAATACTCAAAATCAGGCATGCATAGCCGTGCCAGCAAGGGCTCACAGAAACAAAAGCTAGTCGATTCACCCATAATCCCCCAAAAATTCAGCCTTACTTGTGTTTTCCCTCAATGGTTACAGGTTAGGGTAGGTAAGGGTGCCAGACAAGTTTCTATTAGCTTAATCAGTTCAAAATCAATCACCCGACAAATCAGGAACAATGTCAAGCATTCATACCAGCAAGCAACACCCACCCAGACAGTGGTGCTATGGCCATGTCATCAAGAAACAAAACAGAAAAGAAATGCATCAGTACCCCACCCATAAATCAACACAGTCAATACAACATTTCATACCAGTATGCAACAATCACCCACGATCAACACAATAGATCAATAACAAGAAACAACAAGGCAAGGCAACAACAGAAAGGAAATAATCGTTTAAATGTTTGCCGAGGGTTTACCAGAGGCGAGGGCTAGGTAAGGCGACTTAGGGTGTTCTACTCTCCCCTTCTCCTTCTTCTTCTTCCTCCACTAAGGCCGCTCGATTTAAATCTCACAGATCTCAGTTAAAAATGAAGGTTGTGTGTTTTGAAAGTTATCTTTTTTATAACGAATTTATGAATTGTTTATGATTTTAAATGTTATTATACATTTATGTTCCTTGAGATTGATATGTTATATCTTTAGAAGCGTTCAAGAAGATGCTTATGGTCTTGAACCATAGAACTCTTTAGATGAAAACATATAATCCTAAATATGTTCACAATCGTGGTAATTAAAGGGAACATTATTTACCATGAAGGTTGTCATGTCAATTGAAAGTACATTGTAGTTCTATAAATGTTGATAAGTGATTATCATTCAATGGCATGAGTATATAAAATGATGATTCTTTATATACTGAACATGACCTAACTAGATGGAGCATTATATGGATTAGTTTTGTGTCATTAATGTTTCCAATGTGTATTTGAATCTTATATATGAGACATGTAAGTTTTTCACATGAGAAGTATATAATGTGATTACTATTAAAGTCCATTCAAATGATTGGAATAATATAGTAATTCGTTATGTACAACTTGTGCGGGAGAAATTTATATGTCAATATTATTATTGTCCCTCAATTATTTGAGTTATGATATTACTGGGCCCCTTGGTAAAGTGAAATTATATTGCATGCAATATAACTGATGTAGTTATACTTATAATTCACTTGAGAGACCAAGAAAAGAATATAATGCAAAAATGACACGATCCTATTTTGCATATTATTTAAAATATCATGAGACAAGGATAGACATGAATTAAGTGGATCAAGCACGTAACGACTATGTCGTTTGGGAGACTATAATGTAGTGATAGAACCTCTTATAGTCCATAATATAAAGTATTGTATATTATATCCCAAGATGACGTAGATCCTCTGTAAGGTCACACCAACTGAACAGAAACAACAAGTATTTTACATTTTGAATGATGTATTTAATCTCATAATGTATGAGTTAAAATGCATGTGATAAAATGTTAAAGTAATATGTCATGTAAAATGACATGCTTAGATCATAAAATAAATTTATGAGAATATATGTGAATATTATTTTGTATAATGTTTGAGAGCATTATAAGAATAATAAATTAATTCATATTAGAATAATATAGTAATATTATTTACTCATAAATTAAATCCTTGCAAAATATGATTAGGGAATAACAAGAGAGTAATCATAGCCATTTGTGTAAATAATTAACACAAGTGTTGCCCTAGTGCTTGGCTATATAAAGATGTATGTTTGAGATCAAAAATGACTTTTTCTCTCTCTTCCCACAATGGGATGAATAGTAATCCGTGAATAGTAACCCTCATTTCCCCTCTCTTGTGTGTAGAAAAAAAAACTCCATTGTTCTTGCTTCTCTTCTCTTGCAAGGTTTAGTCACCAAATGAAATAGCTTGTTCATTGAAGATTGAAGATCTAGGTGGTTGGATCTAAGCTCTAACCTCTACATCCATCTATCTAAGGATGCTTTAGGTTGTTGTTTAGGTTCAAGGTGAACCAAGAGACAAGGGTGCTTCCATGGCCGACGAAGGAAGACGACGGTTTCTAAGAGACCTAGAAGAGGAATCGACTCCTCTCTACGAAGAGATTTGACAATCTCTTTAGGTATAATCTTTTATCCACTCTTGTGCAAGAAATAAATGTTTTATTTTCTGTGTTGTTGATGCACAAGAGGTGTTTGATGAAATGTCATAGTATAATCTTGCTTGCAATTGTTATATAAATAAGATCATTTGTGTATTGAGTTAAATAGAGAAAAAAATTTAATTTTCGTCCTCTTAAACTTACACATGAAATCCCAACAAAAAATGGGTCTAATACTCAGCACAAGTGTCTATCGTAAAGGAGGGGAAGAAGGTGGGTACAGGGCGTTTTATAGGGGAGGGGAGAAAGGGAGCGGGGTGGTTAGGTGTCCCTGCCAAAGTCAAAAAAAAAGGAGAGACAGTGCATCATCCCATTAATGGCGAGGCATAGTACCAACAGTGAGGGAACGAGTGGACAGCTCGAAGGAGAGAAGGAGAAGAAGTCTCGAGGAAGAGACGTGAGGGAGACAGAAAGCCATCGAGAGAGAGAGGTAGGGTTTTCTGCCCATTAATGCGAAGGACAAGAAGGAGAGAAAAGAGAGGGAGGTGACGGAAAAGAAAAAAGAGAGAAGGGAGTGAGGCAGGGGAGAGAGTGAGGCATTTAATGCCTTGGGAGAGAGCGAAGGTCAGAGGGAGATGTCGGGTGGGATCCTCTGTGGTCCGATTTTTGTGAGTAAATTTATTCCTACCCAAATGTAAATGTTTAGTGACTCGTTAGGTGAGTTGTTTCTTTAAATGGGCCTGATTTGTTTAAAGGGGATCTCAGGCTGTCGGAGCTTCCCAGGTCACGTTCTGACCGAGGCCATTTGGCCCATGCTGTGGCAACCCGTGCGACCTCGGGTGGGGTCTGCTGCTGGCATGACTCATATCTACCAAAATGGGTCAGCTGGGTATTGATAGGGAGTTGTGTAGACAAATTAAGTTTATTTATCTGTTTGTAGGTAGATTGGGGTTGGGATTTATGCAGTAGTTCGTGTTATTAGTTGTCTAGAGGCATCAAACGAGTCAGATGACTCGTTATCCATGCTTTCGAAATTTAATTATTTTAATCTATTATGATGGCTTTAACTCGTTAAAGTTAGCGTATGGATGTTGGAACTGCTAATTATTCATTTATTTACAGTATTATGTTAAAGGTTGGGTTCTTGGCTAAATAACTTAGAACAAGTTTAAATGGATTCTTTATTAACTGAGGAGAGGCTTAAATAGTGTAAATTCAGTATATTAATTCTAAATTTCATGATTTGCATACGAATCGTGTCTATATTAATTTACAATACTCACGTGAATTTCTTATCAATTATCTACATGTATTAATTATTTGGGTTTTGGTTATTAGAGTTAGTTGATTGTAAGTTAACAAAAGAAGAGACTTAAATTTTTCATATCTTTCCGCACTGAGTTTGGGTGGAGATCTAGCTTAGTGTTAAACTTCGTGATTAACAAGAAAATTATTTATTTAATAATTGTCAAAAATGACGGATTTTACAAAAATCATCTTTCTTTCATCCGCACTTTTAATCTTTCGTTTCGAGAGTAGTTTCTAATGCTGAAAACAACACCACTTGAAACACCTACGGAATAAATAAGTCTCACTTCTTCACTATGGAAATGGTTACTCCCACGGGTTTTTGACTCGAAAAGCATGGGCCTGCCTTGTCATCCCAAAGTGATTTTCAAAGAGAGGTCAATCCAGGTAGGTTCATTCGCTAGCGGGAAATCCACGAGAAGAAAAGGCAAGGCAGGAGGCAATGTATTTCTACAACTCCTTTGCAAGCTCCATAACAAGAAATTATATATTCGATCAAAGAGAGTCCATGTAAGCTCTCGGGCCCTCATCTATCGTCTAAACAAGTAAATAATGACACTGATATAGATCTTGTTGAGGAGGAGCAAGTAGCGAGTCGATGAAAAAAGCAATTAATCATAGGAGCCTAAGAAGATGAAAAAGTTTCTAAAGAACATCCTATTTGCTCTGCACCTTCATCTTCACTAATATTTATATAGTACATTTCACATTTAGAGAAGTTTATTTTCAAACCTGAAATATCTTCAAATGCTATTAAGATTCATTTAAGAGCTTCTACATATCTACTATTTGCTTCAAGAAAAATTAATGTGTCGTCATCTAATTTGAATACATGTTTTATTTAGTCTGCAGTCTGTTTTTTTTATTCTGCAAATTATTTTGTGCAAAACATACTTGAAAGAGCTAATATAAACATATCATTCAACTAGTATGAACATCTGTTTTATTTAGTCTGAACATCTGTTTTTCTTTCTTCACAAAATTAGTTACTAAGAAGAGAATAAAATTAGGAAAATGTAATTTTCAGCTTTTCTCTTTCTGTGAAAGGCAAGACATTTTACATTGGATTCCCTCATGTGACTATGTGAGTGTGATTGGAGCGGAGTGGGGGTTCCAGTGTGGCGCTGTCCGTTGTTACTTCATGTTGCGAGTAACAACCCGCTCTCTCTGATAGTCTGATAGTCTGATCTGATAATTGGCATTGCAACTTTTTCTGTGTTTTTGCTGAAAAAAGATGCTGCTATGCTAATAATTAAAGTGGATTTACTGCAAGTCTGCAAGTAGCGAAACGAGGGAGCTGCTTCCCCAGCTCAACCCATTATATTATATTATAGGGTTATATTATATTATATTATATATTATATATCATATGTGATATGTGGACCACTTGAATTCTGCGAAGACAATCAACAAATTGTTGGTGTTATATATTATTCGTTAATAAAATAAAAACTGGGAAAAAAGACCGTTAGATTTTGTCATATATTGACAAAATTTGTACAAGTATCATGTATCACGTACCTTTTGAACTAGATCTGGTCGGATCCACATATCACATATGGGTCTTGTACTAGGAAAGAACACTACAGTCGTACCATCTCTATCCTCTGGAATCGTATCTGCTGCTCTTATTTAGCAAGAGCAGGATCCTGCTCTTATGATCTGGACCGTTCAAATTTCAGATCTAAAACTTATAAAATATACAGCCCCTCTGATTTCCATTCGCGGGCGGTCCGATCAAAATTTAACGGTCCAGATCATAAGAGCAGGGTCCTGCTCTTGCTCAATAAGAGCAGCAGATACGGATCCCTATCCTCTAGCCTTTGTTCACGCGCGTATTCTTCTTATATAGCTATTACGCAATGTACACAAACACATTAACATGTGATATATACAAATTGATATACTTTTTAAAAATTATGTGTGGATATATGATACAATACCAAGCTAGTACGTTCTGTGGATGATATAATTCAGAGTTTAATTATGTGGATGACATAATCGAGTGAAGTGCACGCATTGATTGGGGTTCTGCCCCTACTAAATATTTTGCACAGTGCTCAAGTGCCTGGCTTTGTTCTACCGATTTTTTTTAATAATAGAAATTAAAATATTTAATTATATTTAAACATAAAGATTTTGTGAAAAGCTTCAAAATTAGAAAAGGCTAGCGTAGTCGAAGTTGTTACAAAATATATTAATTGTGATTAGCATTTTTTTTTTCTGTTTTTTGTAGCAACTTCGACTACGCTTGTCGAGACTGTAATTAGTTTTCTTATCATGTTATAGACATTCGAGTTTATTTCCATCTCGTCGAGTCTGATTTGCGATCAGAGAAACGAGCGATTCAAAATTGAATTTGACGCAAACTCGTGATAAAAATTACTAATTAAGACATAAGTTGAAGATGGTGTCAAATTTGAGATGCACATTCCTCCTACCGCAAACCAGACTCGAGAGGTATGACTTACGAAGTTAAAAAATAATAATTACAATCCCGACGAGCGTAGCCGAAGTTGCTACAAAAAATAAAAAATGCGAATCATACGTAATATTTTTTGTAACAAATTCAGCTATGCTCGTCGAGATCATAAATAGTTTATTTCTATCGTCACAAGCCATCGAGTTGTAAATATCCGAGTCTACTTCCATTGTGTTTAGTTTGATTTGCGATCGGAGATATTTGCATCTCGAATTTGTCGCCATCTTCAACATATGTTTTAATTAATCATTTTTATCATGAGTTCACGTCAGAATTAATTTTGACTCGTTCGTTTCTCCGATCGCAAATCAGACTCAACGCGATAAAAGTAGACTCGAATATCTATAGCTCGATTGCTTGTGACGATAGAAATAAACTATTCATGATCTCGACGAACGTAGAAAAAATAACAAAATATAACCTAACTCGTTAATTAAATTAATAAAAAATTCAATGGCCAAAGCCAAAAGCAAAGATTTGACGTAAAACTTAACCTAACACGATTTTGGCCTTTTAGATCGGTGTTGATAACACTGATCTTTTCTAATTGTAAAGATTTTCAAATAATCTTTATGTCTAAATATAATTAATTAATTTAATTTTTATTATTAAAACAATCGGTGTGTTCTACGTCAACTTATCATCAAGGAATATATAAATTAGAGGGAATAAAGTAACGCACGTTCAACTTTTTGAGTGTCAATTTGGCTGAGATTTACACACACATAAATTATGATTAGGTCCTTCTTTTTGCTTTTAAATTTGACCCCACCGCGTTATGGTGTGGTCCATCAATATCATTGG
Source organism: Eleocharis quinqueflora (assembly GCA_964058865.1). Lineage (NCBI taxonomy): Eukaryota > Viridiplantae > Streptophyta > Magnoliopsida > Poales > Cyperaceae > Eleocharis > Eleocharis quinqueflora. The sequence continues at coordinate 165,589 of CAXKVX010001584.1, forward strand.
TTATTAATTCTTTATCTTATACTCACTTCTTCTTCTTTTTTTTTTCTTTTTTGTACAATAAACAAAGTTCACTAAAAAATTAAGCACTTATTATTCCCTTAATCACATGGATCCTCTACATATATGTATATGTATATGTATATGTATGTATCCATTCCCACTATCAATAAAACAATTGATGGCATGGTATTATAACACATAAAAAAGAAATTGTGGTCTTTATACAAGCTTGGATATATAGACCAAAATCTTTATGATTTGAGAAAGACTTAGGTGCATCATTCTAGGTGCTTTCTAGATACTCCAATCAATCTGTATCATTCAAATGCATCAAGATTCACATCATACATTTCAATCAAATGATACGAATTGATTGGAGTACCTAGAGAGCACCTAGAATGATGCATCTAAATTTTTGTCTTATGATTTTATACGTACGTAGGTGAATCGCTAGAAACAAGTTGTCGGCTTAGATTCTGGCACCGAGGAAATTAATGCGTTTAATTTGAGTTACATATTACAATCCCTATATTGAATTAGGCATCGCAAATAATATTTTTGATTTTCTTCAATAAGCGAAGTAATGACGACCAAATTAAGATTTAAGAATTGAATTGAGTTACATATTACAATCCCGGTCACACCGGTCAACCCGACCCGAACCCCTCTAACCCGATCCACAGGTACGTCAACCATAGTCTTTAGATGAATTGTTGGCGGTCTAAAAAATTTGACCCGTTCAAACTCGGTCCATCTAATTCGTTGAACCGGCCAATCTGTTGACCTGAACGAATTTGGACCGATCAGATTCGATCTCAATACATTATATCAGTTGAATCTGAACCGTCCATTTTCGATCAAACATATAAATAAATTATATAATAGCTCCGTATAGTCCTATTGTGCAGTCCATTTAAATCAGTAGGTCAGATTCGAAATATCATTGGAATACGGACGCACCTCGTCTGAATCCAAAGAAAGAAAGAAAGAAAGTTGTCAACTGCATTTCTGAGACAGAGAGGGGATGGATGACACACACGCACATATTCATCATGGTCATGTGCCACAGAAAATCCATTGCATCCGTTTCCGAAGAGAGCACCGACAGCTGGTCTTTTTTTTAGATTCTTTTTTTGAATAATCCTGAAAATAAGTAAAAATTATATTTATAATTCTGATTTTAAATATTTGACAGTGATAATCTTAGTTTACATGTGTTCACATTCAGAGTAAACACATGCGTTCACATACAAAATCAAATGACATAAATGGTTAAGCATAATGTAAAATTTCGGACCAATGTTCACGTCAAACGTTAGCTACGTCTGGATGCACGTTCAAGCGCTGCTTTTAGATGTGAACGCTGACTCATAAATTAGTTGGTAAATTTTTATTTTGTCAACATGAATAATATCGATTTTTAAAGGAATGCAGATTAAAAACCACTTACTTGATTGAGCAGAAATGTGTTCAACTAACACATGTGAACGTAGTAAACTCATATAAAATAGAGTCAAACTTGGATATCAGAATTATAGATATAATTCTTTTTTTCAGAATTATGAAAAAAGTAATTCTCTCTTTTTTTTAACCCAGTCTCGTTTTCTGTTCAACCACACAGCCTATGCATAATGCATACTCCCTTTTCAACTTTTTAACCAGAGATGGTCTCAAAAAAAAAAGCCACTATACCCCACTAAAAAAAAGAAAGAAAGAAAGAGGAGAAACAAAAAGACGCCATTGCATCGATCTTCCTCAGGTCTTTTAACTTCCCCCCCTCTCTCTCTCGCATTTCTGAAGAAAAGGAAAAAAGAGAAGAATGCTCCTCTCCTTCTCTCTTTTTACTGATGAGCTCCGTTTTTCGTTCATTCTCTGAACAGAAAAGCCTCTCTGTTGCAGAGTCGGAGAGAGAGAGAAACTGATAAAGGTGTTCAGCTGAAACAGAGCCAGGTCAGATGCTCATGTCTTATTGTCTTTCTTTTGTCATTTTCTTCCTTCTCTTCTCGTGAAATTTATGTTTTTTCCTCTTTTTCAGCTACATCTTTCTTCCACAATATTATATTATATATTATTTATTTTTGCAAGTTTTAAAGAAAGTTGGTACTGTGCTCATTCTTGCGAAATATAAAAGACCTCTGTTTCCTTTCCTCCTTTTAGTTTGAGTTCTTAAGCACACACCACAAGCAGTTAGATGCATTCAATTTCATTTTGGATTTATTTAGTCATTTTGGTTTAGTTGAGTCGCAAAATTAATGTACCTTTCCTTTTTGGTAGAATTGGGGTTCTTGGTTTTTCTATTAAATGCTTTGATTTCTGGTTTCACCCTCTTTTTATTCTGCTTGCTTTGCTTTAATGCTCCCACTATACGCATGTGTGGATGCACACGCACATAAGCACAAGAGAGAGAGAGAGAAGCGGTGGTCAATTGTTGGTACTATGTTCATTTTTTTTCAAAAAAGAAAACAATAACCCCTCTCTAGTGTGTTTAGGCTCTTCTGAGTAAGATTTGAAGGAACTGTGCTTGATTGTTTATGTACTAGTTGAAAAGCAAGTAGTTGACCAAGTACTTGAACAGTTGAACAGTGAGTGTAGTTAATACTTAATATGAGGGGTTCCAATAATAGAGAGTTCTTGCATTAAATTTAATTTCTAGATGTAGCCTTTATTTGCACCTCTTTTTACTCATCTTGTCCCATTACTTTCTCTTCACTTGTCTGAGGTTTTATTGACTACCAAATTGAATGGCATCTATGTTACATTTACCATACTAAACTACAACTGAAAGTTGCTCCGGTGAAGGGCATAAGATTCTTTCGAGTAGCATTGCATGTAATTTAGTTGGAATGACTTCATGTTGCATGTATTTGAGCTTGCACACATGCAACATAAAAGTGAAATTCATTGCATGAATTCAGTACTAATCCGTAGATCTATGTAATTCGACTTGCATGCAAACCCGAAAGCATCGTTCATCTATGTAATTCGACCTGGCTGGTATGGTTAGCTATTACTACTCACATCAATCAATGTATGCTAGTCAATTTTATGTCCAAAGAGTGATAGTAATTTGAAAAATAATATTTTGTGTGTGTATAGATAAACTTTTCTAGTCATTCTCTTGTGAAGACATGCAATAATTTTTTTTTGTTGATGCAACTGACAGGGACTAGTGACCAACTTATTTAGTGGAATCCATTGTCACAAGTATTCTACTTATTTTCTTGTCAAAAGATTCTACTTGGTTAACTAATCATTAATTAAAATATTAAACTATAATTCTATATTGGAAGTGCTCAGAGTGATCCAAAGTTGAATCATTTGTCTGTATTGGTTAATCAGCATTTGTTTGGTTAAAGCTAGTACAGCTTCTCATACTTCCAAAGTTCCATTAAATATTTTAATGAAAGCAATTTTTCATTCAGATTTATAGTCTTTTTTTAAAATCTCTGATTGGCAACTAGTTGTTTCAGTCTTTCTACTGCAATATTGCTGATATTTTATTGTTTCTATATATTTTTTATCAGCATCTTTGGGAAGAGAAAAAAATGGATCAGAAGACTTGGAGTTGGAAGCGGAAAACTTCAGAAAAGGTCCTTCTTGTAAGTCCACTTCAAATTGAAAAAAAAGTATTTAAGTTCAGAGATTTTTTTTACTCCCAATTACTATCTACTCTCACTTGTTCTGAAGGAAATTCAAGTTAATGATATCTCCTTTCAATAAATTGAGATCAAACTTGAGAGTATAAGGTTATAAATTCCCCCATGATTAATTGAGGTTGACTTGGTACATGGACGATTTTTTAAATTTAACCAAAAATACAGGTCGGCATTGCAAATAGACATCACATACATGCTCTTTCTGATGTATATAAGAATGAAGATAAACATTTTACAAAATTTTCTGGGACCAATCTGAATTCGGATTAGATTTGAGGAAACCAAACCATAAATTTTTGGCTTCTAGTGATTTTTGCCATCCAAATTGCAGAGACAAAGGACAGAGGAGTTAGAGAAATCGGTACAAGACTTGAAGGAACAACTATCAAGCTGTCATGCTGAGTTAAAAGCAAAAGATCTACGCATAGCAAAACAAGCGAAGGTGGCAGACGAGGCTATTTCTGGTATGCTGATACTAAATTGTGTGTAACCTCGGTGAGGTCCAGCAAAAACATGAAATATTATGTACAAGCAATTTTGATACCAGTTGTGCTGCTTGTTATCCACTCCATACTGTCTTGAAGATTACTGTGTAATTGAGGATTTATATCCAGTAAAATTTTCAAATCAACTGTTGGGGATCTTCCTCCAAATGAGGGCAGTCCAGAGTAATGCTTTTCGGTGAAATCAAATTAAGAAGTGAGATGGTTCCGTACCGATTGGTACCAAATAGTTCAAGTGCAAACCAAATAGGTGTAAATCAGAAATAACAAGCACAATCACACAAGACACAATATTTACGTGGAAACCCTCTCAACCTGGAGGGAAAAACCACAGGGCAACACCGACAAATAGAGAGAAAATACAAGAGGTACACACACAGCAGGTCACTGCCCGCTTAAAACCCCAATTTCATTCAAACCCAAGAAAACCCTAGATTTGAGAAAACAAGAAGATCACTTCTTACAACCAAGGAGAACTCAATCAGAGGTAGTAGAATTGCAGAGTCTGACTTGCTCTACGTTTTCTTCTTCTTCACCACCTTCAATCTCTCTCTCCTTCTACTTCTCTCTCCCTTTATTTCTCTCACCGTTGCACACTCTGCGTCTCAACAACTCAAAAACGAGATGGAGCTCTCTCTGTCACGATGGGGATAAAGATCCCCTTCCTTTTCCTTTTTGTTTGCCGAAACCCAATAAATGGGCTGGACCTTACACGGCCCAACAATCTCCCCCTCCAGCCCACGGAGAGAGGCACACCGGTCTTCAAGTATCTACTTGGTATCCATGCCGATAAGCCGGCGACACAGCTCAAGCTTGTCCTTTGGAACTGTCTTCGTCAACATGTCTGACGGATTCTTATCTGTGTGGATTTTCTTCAGCTTCATCTGTTGGTTCTCTATCACATCCCTCAGCCAGTGATATCTCACATCAATGTGTTTAGTTCTGGCATGATATGAAGCATTCTTGCTCAAGTCCATGGCACTCTGACTATCACAGAAAACTACTGCCTCTTCCTGTTGCATACCAAGCTCCAGGAGAAATCTAGTCAACCACAATATCTCCTTGCCAGCCTCAACTGCTGCAATATATTCTGCTTCTGTAGTTGACAGAGCCACACATTTCTGCAGTTTGGACTGCCATGAAACAGCTCCCCCTGCAAAAGTAAACACATAACCTGAAGTAGACTTTCTGTGATCCAAGTCTCCAGCCATATCAGCATCTGTGTAGCCTTCTAACACAGATTCACCTTTGCCAAAACTCAAACACAACTTGGAAGTACCCTTTAGATATCTAAGGATCCACTTCACTGTTTCCCAATGTCGCTTTCCGGGATTAAAGAGGTATCTGCTTACCACACCAACTGCATGAGCTATATCTGGCCTGGTGCAAACCATTGCATACATCAAACTCCCTACAGCCGAGGAGTATGGCACTCTTGACATCTCGTCCTTTTCTTTCTCAGTTGATGGACACAGCTTCTTGCTCAGTTTCAGATGATTAGGAAGCGGACAACTTACTTCCTTTGCATTCTTCATGTTGAATCTCTCAAGCACTCTTTCAACATACTTCTCCTGTGACAACCAAAGTCTCTTGGTCTTCCTGTCACGAATGATCTGCATGCCCAATATCTGGCGTGCTTGGCCCATGTCCTTCATATCAAATGACTTGGACATCTCCTTCTTCAACATGGCTATCATCTCAGCATCATGTCCTGCAATCAACATATCATCAACATAAAGCAAAAGGATTAGAAATTTTTCATTAGAAAATCTTTTGAAGTAAACACATGGATCTGCCTTGGTCCTCTGGTACCCATGACTCGTCATGAAAGAGTCGAACTTCTTGTACCACTGTCTTGGAGCCTGTTTCAAACCATACAGACTCTTCTTCAATTTGCAAACCAAGTTCTCTTTTCCTTTCACTTCAAATCCTTCTGGTTGCACCATATAGATCTCTTCCTCCAAATCACCATGAAGGAACGCAGTTTTTACATCAAGTTGTTCAAGCTCAAGGTCTAAACCAGCTGCAAGACCTAACACTGCACGGATGGAAGTCATCTTCACCACTGGTGAGAAAATCTCTTCAAAGTCAATGCCTTGTTTCTGTCCAAAACCCTTCACTACTAGTCGAGCTTTGTATTTCACAAGTTCTCCATTTCCATCTCTCTTTAGCTTGAACACCCACTTGTTTCTCAATGCCTTTCGGCCCTTAGGAAGTTGCACAAGCTCATATGTGTCATTTTCTTGCAATGATTTCATCTCATCTTTCATTGCCTCCAGCCACTTAGTCTTATCCTTATGAACTCGTGCCTCCTGAAAACTTTCTGGTTCTCCTTCTTCAGTCAACAAGATATACTCTGAAGAAGGGTATCTATTAGAAGGTTGGCGCTCTCTTTCAGACCTTCTAACCTGGAGCTCCCCTGGCTCTCCTTGATGATGTTGCTCCCCCTGCTCAGGAGCATCATAAATGGCCTCATCATCACTATCAATCATGTCAGAGGTAACCTCAGTGGCTTCTTCATTTGGTTCTTCTTCATTTGTTACTGCTGGCTGCACAAGTGAAGGAACTGGTGTGAGTTCTACAAACCCACCAACTCTCTCTGACTTCTTGCCATCATTCAAATCTGCCCCTATTTGATCTTCATGGAACACAACAACTCTGCACCTGACAATTCTCCTCTTTTCTGGATCCCAGAGTCTATATCCGAACTCCTCATTTCCATAACCTAGAAAAATGCAAGGAGTTGCTTTGTCATCCAACTTGGATCTGTGCTCCTTTGGGATGTGCACATATGCTTTGCATTCAAACACTCTCAGATGAGAGTATGAAGCATCCTTCTTAGACCACACTCTCTCTGGTATCTCAAACTTCAAAGGAACGGATGGTGACCTGTTTATGAGATAGCAGGCTGTGCGAACCGCTTCTCCCCAAAACTGCTTTGGCAGTTTTGCCATTTTCAGCATGCATCTGACCTTCTCTACAATGGTGCGGTTCATTCTCTCAGCTACACCATTGTGTTGTGGGGTTCCAGGTACTGTCTTCTCATGTCGGATTCCATATTGAGCACAATATTCTTTGAACTTTCCGGAGGTATACTCTCCCCCGTTGTCAGAGCGGAGGCACTTCAGCTTTTTGTTTGTCTCCCTCTCCACCATGACATGGAACTCTTGAAAGTAGTTGAATACCTGGTCCTTAGTTCTCAAGAAATATACCCACACTTTTCTGGATGCATCATCAATGAAAGTCAGAAAATATCGATTGCCACCCAATGACTCAACCTCAAAGGGACCACACACATCAGAGTAAACCAAGTCCAGCACATTATGTTTCTTTTCTGATGTTTTACTAAAAGAGACTCGATGTTGCTTACCAAACAGGCAGTGATCGCAGGGAACTAGAACCTCATCTTTGGTCGAGGGGATATGAGACTTCCTCGCCAGAATTTGTAGCCCTTTCTCACTCATGTGGCCAAGGCGTTGATGCCACAAATTTACAGAGCTTTCAGCTTGTACCGCATTCAAGCCATTCTTGAGCACCTTTGCGTGGGTTCTGTACAGGGAGTTCCACGACTTCCCTTTTGCTACAACCATTGATCCCTTGCTAAGCTTCCATTCTCCACCTCCTATGTAATGCTTGAACCCATCTTTGTCCAACGCATCACTCGATATCAGATTCAGGCGTAAATCAGGAATATGCCGCACATCTTTCAGTGTCAACCGACAACCCACATCTGTCTGCAGACAAATATCACCAATACCTGCAATGCTTGAGTGACTAGTATTACCCATCTTCACTGTACCAAAGTCTCCAGCTTTGTACGTCATGAAGAACTCTTTGTTCGGTGTAGCATGATAGCAAGCACCCGTGTCAACTATCCACTCAACTCCTTGGTGACCACCCACATGTAGACATTGATCATCTTCACAAGAAAGAATCACTACATCTTCTGCAGTTACCGGGGCTGTGGTATTTTTGTTGTCATCATCTTTCTTCTGATTTTTGCCCTCATTCTGTTGTTTCTTCCAGGCTCTACAATTTTTCTTCAAGTGACCTTCTTTACCACAATGGTAGCATTGTCTTCCTTTAGACTTTGACCTGCCTCTGGACTTATTACGACCCTTTGATTGTTGTTTAGTTTCAGCTCTCCCCCTATTCTCCGTGACAAGGGCCTGTGCACCACTCGTACCAGTTGACTTCCTTCTTGTCTCTTCATTGAACAAGCTGCTAGTAACTGAACTCATAGTGACCACACCATTCGGAGCTGCATTACTAATCGTCACAACCAAAGTCTCCCAACTGTCTGGCAATGATCCCAAAAGCAACAAAGCCTGTAACTCATCTTCTAAGGTCATCTTCATCGCTGACAACTGATTAATCAAGCTCTGGAACTCATTCAAATGCTCAGCAACACTGATACCTTCTCTGAATTTAAGATTTACCAGTTTTCGGATCAGAAACGCCTTGTTAGCTGCTGTTTTCTGTTCATACAGTGACTCCAGTTTCTTCCACACCTCATGTGCATTTGTTTCACTCGCTACATGGTGGTACACACTGTCATCAAGCCACTGTCTGATTGTGCCAACCGCTTTTCGGTTTAATTTCTTCCAATCACCATCAGTCATATCTTTTGGCTTCGAACTATCTCCTTCAACCGGCTCATACAAGTCCTTGCAGTAAAGGATATCCTCCATTTTGGATTTCCAAATCTGCCAGTTGCTACTTGTCAACTTGATCATGGTGTTATTACTTTCCATCTTAACCTACAAAAGCACACTCAAATAAACCTTCCGCTCTGATACCACTTGTTGGGG